>JAHWXV010032292.1:0-20553 GCA_024586415.1 Phrixothrix hirtus
TTTACAATAACTTGAAATAATAAAGGATTCTATTGTCTAAAATCACACAAACGTAACTCCAATAATTTATATTTGCCAACTAAATGTATTAAATCAATACCAATTTTATAAAAAATTCATAAGTGAATTTTAAACCGTTACACATTGAATTACTGCTAATTAAATTTTTGTTGTCGTTCTAATAACAACTTATAATATTATAGTATTTTAGTCATACGAACAAACTTCTACCACTTTGAAAAGTATGCATCCATAGCAGTATAAATAGCTTTCCTTCTTAAAAATCGAATTCTCTACCCGTATAGCTGGCATTATAGGATCAACCCCTTATTTGTTGTTGGACATTCTTATAGACTGGTGACTATTTTATTTTTTATATGCCTGATAATTCAGATTTATTAAGAAAATGTTTTTAATAATACTACTTAATATATTCACATCGGCTGTTAATTCTCCAACAATCAGTAAGCATGCGCTAATGCACCGAATTTGATTCTATATTTCCTTTATTACTTTTGGAATGCTCACTGAAGGTAGTTGGACCAGATGTTTTTCTATCATTTGTATGAGGAAGCGTGAATATTCTTTTGACAAATTTGAGAAAGAATTCCTTGCACTAGTTATTGGAGCTTGGGTTGTTAAACAACGGAAATCATCATGCTGGATGGTATAAAATGGACTCTTTAGAGCAATATGTAGTAGCATTTGTGCTTTATGTCGGACACAATTATTTACTTACGCACGATAATGTCATATTTCGCATTAACTGGATAGTCTAAAATTATGGCTAGAAGACGAAAATTCGTCCGAATCCACTACAAAGCGCAGATGCGGACTTAATAAACATCAACTGGATAACTTTTGATAGTAGATTATGAGATCATCAAAACCACTTTAACAACTTGAACAAAATAAAACCCATGCCTGTTAAAATCTGGGAAGAACTACATTAAATTCGAATAGGGTTATTACTTTTAATTAATATCTCATTGATACGTTGGAATAATTCACGCTAATAAGAAAATACTTCCTAAATTAATATTGCGTCTGGTATATTTATTTTTAAAGAATCAGTGACATTTCATGTTGTTTATAAAGCCTGTATTAGGCGGTAACATTTTTGATATCAAATATGTTACAAAATTTAGTAAGCCAAAAATTATGACCGTGTAATATACAAATTTCCTTCATATATATGTTATAACAAAATATGATTGAAAATAGGACCAGCTCTATTCCCATACAAAATTGTTTAACAATTGCGATCCACGCATGCGCATATTGCATTGTTGTTGTTGTTGCATTAACAATGCAATTACAGGTACTCCAGCAACAGCTGGTAATACTAGCCGTTCAAGGTTCATAAATGTAGATGCACGTTATAAATACCTACTATAATTAGAAATTCAAATTAAAAGCAAAATATCGTTTACTACACAAAAGTACGAAACATTATTTTGATGTACTGTACATAAACATAGACAAAATTACATAAATATTTAGGGAAAAATAAAAATAAACTGGTTATTTTAGAATTCTGTTTATACCAAAGCTTTCAACACAGAATCGCGTACTATTTTTAGATAAAAAACATAATACCGTATAATGCAAATATTCTCTATGGTATGATTTCATTTTTATACAATATATTGTCAAAGATATATTAAAATATTCGATATTAGATATGTGACCGTTTAAGACAGGCTTAAGAAATAAGATAAAATTATATTTCCGTTGCACGTTATTTCTGTCTAGCGGTGTATTTAATGGAAGTTTTAATTCAAAGATAATAAAAAATTGTTTAAAATGCCAATGGAATTTAAGAAATCATATCAAGATTTTAATTTCTAACCCGTTTTGAAATGTTATTAGTATCGAGACCAAAATATTAGTGCTTGGATGTTTGGTATGATCGATATCATCATTTTGTATTGAAGATGACTGCAAGTTTGAAGTAAAACTATTCTTTTTGAAAAATTTAATATATATATATAGGTGTGTTATTGAAAGTATTCACTAAGTTTCAAATATTTTACTATTGATCTTACTCGTTAGAATATTTAATAGGTATTCTATGATAAAAATCTGGTGTGGGACAACACACGACTTTCTCTTACACATTTGAAATTTAATTTGAATTTATTGACGTTAGTTACTTTTCTATACACCTAAATTGTAAACTCTAAAATTAATTTAAGAGCATAAATAATTCATCCATTTATAATTTCCTTTGTACATGTACTAAGAGCTTTATAATTAAATTTTAAGCTCATTTAAAGCAAAAATAACTTATAGATATAAATAAAAATCAATTAGGTATATAAATAATGCACACAAATCATTAAAATATTAATTTATTTTTATTTTGGGGACGATAATTGGAACGGTCACCCATCCAAGGTACTGGCTAGACAAAACCTTGCTTAACTCTAGAGATTTCTCTTAATAACTCACTTCAACGAATTTTCTCAGAGAAACGAATTAGTTCATGTAATATAGCATAATGGGAGCAAGAAACGTGGCGAGTTTTAAAAAAATCTTTTTCGAGAAAACTGCATAAAACCTAAAAATCATAAGAATAAAATGGCACTTCTGATTATTATATTTAAACCAAATTATCACTAGAAGGTGCTAAGAAGGTAGTAACCTTATATATAAAATATCACTATTCTACGACGTTGGGTTTTCGAGATATATTGATCATTTACATACACATACACACACACACAAACACACACACGCGCGCGCGCGCACACGCTCATGCACACACACATACACACACACACACATACATACACACACACACACACATACAGACACACACAAATACATACTCACACACACACACACACACACACGCACACACACACACACGCACGCACGCACGCGCGCGCACACACACACACACACACACACACACACACACGTGTACAGACACAGGCCTATTTCTAAAAACATGTGTTTTGGATGCAGGAGACCTGAAAATATGCATTTCCACTGATAATCGGACATCGCAAATTTTGACCGAAAACATGATTTTCTCTATACTATATCTCATATAGGTAAGAGAAAGTAAAAAGGAATGATACAGTTTAAAATTATGCGAAAAAGGATTAATTTTCAATTTCTATATAAAATGAAACATTAGTTACTATTAAGAGGTGTACTAAACTATAATGTACCTATCCTTTATAAAGTAAATGCTTATAACAAAATTTAAGTAACCCGGTAAAGGAAATAAACGTAAATATTAATTAATAGTAATTAGTTAAAAGGGTTATTAATATCACCTGACAATTTTATGAAGCAGATATGCCCCAATTTAGACATATAAATAGATTAGGTTCTATAAAACTAACCATATAAGTATATTTGTCCGAATAATAACAATTTATAACCTCCGTTCGAAGGGATTGTGTTACAATTCAACAGCCTTGCATCAAGACTTCTCAAAATCTCTCAAAATGTTTTTTAATAAGTAGGCACAAGCAAATTCAATAACTTTGGAATAGGTACTCTAACAATAGATATTGATCTTATGTTATATTTTCCAAATGATAATTTTAAAGGATACATCAATCAACTGCTGTCATATATATAATATTTAATATTAAAGAAATAAGAAGCTTGTGACAACTTTATATTTTTCAGAGATGTAAGAATAGCATCTATTTTTAAATTTTACCATATCTTCATTTCTTTAAAAATCGTTTAATTTAAAATATGCTGTTCCCATTTAAATTCTTGTAAACTATTTTTGCATTAATTAAATATCAAATAACAATAATTATATTCATTGTACTGTAGCAAACTCTATACAAATATATTATAGAATTCATAAAAGCACCACTCTACTCAAATAATTGTTTAATTAAATGAGTTTCTACGTCTAGTTTTATTTATTTAGAACATAAATTTTTTTTTACATTACTTTCTTAGTTCTGCCCCTAATTTCTTTTAACAATTTTTGTAAGTTGCGGTATAGTACAGTGTGTGAAGATTTGGACGATATTGCGGGATATCTCCGTTATTTTTAAAATCAGTTGGATGTGGTTTTCGCGACATGTTGCTACATTTTTGTGAAACTAAAGTTTTTGTAATCAGATTTTTCACAGCCACCTTTGTTTTTGAGATACAAGGCGAAATTGAAAATTTGCACGTTTGGAGCATACCTCGTATTTCGGGAAGGGTTACTGATATTTATAAGGCAAAAACTGTAGCTTATAGATATTTTAACGTAGAATTCAATAGCGTACTTGACTTCTTTCTAGAATTAATAGTAATCGATATATCGACTAAACTTGTGTTTTTTTTTTATATGGGATGCCCTGTATGTTCTCTTCTAGTTGTATCCAGTTTGTCGTGGGATTTTCGAAAATATATAATACTCTGTAGTTATTATCGAAAATAAACTAAAAGATTACAATTTTCAGAAATTCAACCAACTTTATTTAAGTAGGACTGAAAAATAGTAAACAAGGTAGAAACATATATTATGACAGAAACAAAAAAAAGCTTGAACATCACAAAAATTGTTCAAATTGATTTCCGTTGGGCCTCAAACACATTTGGCACATTGTTCTAATTCTGCGCAAGGCGTTCAGAATTATAATGGGTCGTGCTGTAAACCTTTAAATTCTCTCTCTATGGTAGCACGTAAATTTTCTATTGTCTCATATTGGTCTTGGCCGTTATATATTCTATTGTGTAAATACCCCCGTAAAAAGAAATCAGGTATTGATAAGTCGGGTGATCTTGCAGGCGATCTCATAAGACTATTTGTTGTAATCAAACGATTTCCGAAATGTTCCTCTAAAAATGGCTGTACAATCAGCGCATTATGTGCCGGAGCCCCGTCTTGTGGATAATAAATATTATTTAAATGAGCTAAAGGAATTTAGTCGATTAATTGTGGGATTATGTTTTGTAAAATTTCAAGATGTCAGTTTAAGTTAATGTTCCTTCTTATAAACAGAATTTTATATTTGTCCCTAAAATAAACCAGGACACGCTGACACCAAATCTTCCTTGTCGCTGAAGAGGAAATATGACATGATAATTTTCATCGGACCAATAACGAGAATTATGACGATTTGAAATTCCTCAATCACTAAAAAGCGACCCATTGGACCAAATAACTTTGGAAACAAAACTAATATCGGAATTTGTCTTTTGCAGTAACCAATTGCAAAAATTCATTCTTCTTACGCCATCGCCAGGATGTAAATTGTGAACTAACTTAAACATATACGGCTTATATTTATGTTTCTTTAGTATTTCTTGAACCAGAGATTTTGTTACACCAACAGTAGCTCCAATTTTTCTGCAAGAATTTGTATGATTGGTTTCAACGTTTACCAAAATATTTATCTCGTTAATTTCATTATTATTTTTTATATAAGACTGCGGCCGAGGTTTAATGGAAGATCCATAATTTACTAAATTTGACTTAATTCTACTAAATACGAGTTTACTCGGCTATCTTCTCTCAAGAAACCTAAAATTAGGTATTATTTCGTATATTAACCAATCATTAACTGTTTAGAAAAGAAATACCTGTGCAAATATAATTCCGAAGCTTCATTTGCATTCTCGTTGCACTGAATGAAACAGGATACCATGTCATATTTTTCTAAGTTTTTAAAACCTTGATTTGCAGCAATTGTAAAGGGGAAAATTTACTGCCTCCGAACGCTTAATAATAATCTATACTTGTCTGTAATAGAGAAAAGTTTGACATCATATTCGTTGGATGTTTTTCAAGATCTACTTAAATAAAATTGGTTGAATTTCTGAAAATTGTAATTTTTTAGTTTAATTTCGATAATAACTACAGAGTTTTATATATATTTGAAAAGCCCACGACAAACTGGATACAACTAGAAGAAAACACACAGGGTATCCCATATAAAAAAACACAGGTTTAGTCGATATATCGAATACTATTGATTTTTAAAAAAACTAAGGACTCCATTCAATTCTACGTTACAATATCTATAGGATACTGTTTTTGCCTTATCAATATCATTAACCGTTCCCGAAACACGAGATATGCTCCAAACGTGCAAATTTTTAATTTCGCATTGTATCTCAAAAATAAAGGTGGGTGTGAAAAATTTGATTACAGAATCCTTCGTTTTACTAAACAGTAGCAACATGTCGCGAAAACCACATCCCACTGACTTTAAAAATAACGGAGATATCCCGCAATATCGTCCAAATCTGGATACACTGTACAGTTAACACAAATAATTCAATAATTAAACTTCTACTACCTAAAAATATTATTTTCCCTAAATGTAAATTACATCCTTACTATGTCATATATTAGCTGTATGTATTCATAGTAACCCACATTTACCAAAATGTTACCAATAATTACAACATATTTAATGCTAGTTTTAATTAAACGTCGGTTGTAGTTAACGCTATAAAGAATTAAACTATATCCCAATTTTGAAGTAATGATACAATTATTCAATCCAAAAAATATTTAAAATTCGGCAAAATAAATACTGTGCGCATGAATTGATGTTTATAAATTAATTAGAATATTTCAGTTGACCGAAATTATTTAACGTGAATATAACATCCACAATTCATTAACTACTCGTAAAGCTTTGTTGATATGAATTAATAATTTAATTTTAATTGTAACAATTAGCAACTATCAAATGACAATATAAACGACGGTGCAGATAAAGATGATGTACCTATTTGAAGTATGATAGGTATCTCGATACGTTTTTGATACCAAAAGCTGTAGTGTCGATCAGGATCTAGGGGAAACGTGCAACAGTGATTTCCCTCCAGGTACGTCTAAATTGCCGCATCAACCCTTTTCAGGAATTAAGAACTTATATCATACAATATCTGCAACCCTATTGGAGAATGCCTTAGTTCAACTTCACAAATGACACGACATTAACAGAGAAATTAGACAACAAGCTAATACATTTATGTTAGATTCCATAATCGAATCTTGACTCTTCGCCTATTTATTGTGTAGTCTGAAGGTTAACTGCGTAGTTTCAATTTAATCAAGAATGCCAGAGCATTTGCTGCTAACATCAAACTTCTAGAATGTTCTGTACCTTATACAGCATTTTCGGCGCTACTTTAAATAAAAATTGTTCTATTCAGCCTCGTCCCTAGGAAATATCCACTTCCTTGTTCAACAAATATAACACAATAATTTATTTGGAAACCCTTGAGTCTTTTAAGATATCGAATGACTATAATTTTTTGTTCCAAGCCATATTTTGTTGATTATCAGCAAATGTGTTGTACAAAATAATGCAAACTAATTTTATAGGTGAAGTTTTGGATTTTCATTTACATACTCTGCCGAATACAAATACAGTTAGTCCAAATGGGCGTTTTTGCTTCCATAATACTTCAATGCTATCTATTTCTTTGGATGTTTTCGTTAAAACATCAATTGCCATATTTTTTTCTTTCTAATAAAACGTCTTCTAACATTGATTCACTTCCATAGTCATCATCAACACCATAACGTTTGTCATTTTGTAGTTGATATAACTTGCGCATCCTCTATGCAATGAATTTCTTAGTACAATATCCAGGTTCACATTTAGAAAAAAATTTTATAACTTTGTCAAGATAATATACTTTTATATTGTAATATATTTCTACACATTTGCATCTTATTTCATATGGATTTTTAATGCCAATTAAGAAAATAGTGATGCAAGCAATATTATATAACTATCCATTAAACTTGCAATTGATATAACCACCACGATTTATGTCAAAGGTAGATGTAAGAATGCACTACTTAAATGAGAAAAAAGTAAAAGCAGATAGTAATAGTATATTTACACTAAAGCAAGTTCAATCCCGCATAAATGAAGCAAATCTACCGTAATAACGTATATCTATCAATTGAAATTACATATTGCTAAAAGCATTACTATAGCGCTTGTATATGACATTTATTTGTCAGGTCGCTATTATGAGAGTGCTATAATGATGTATGAGGGAGTTAGTAATTTATAACTCCCGCTAATAGTGCCTCAGCTCCTATAGCTATAAGTAAATAATAAAAAAAGTGATTAATAAAGTCTTGCATGCGCCATTGGAGTTATTAAGTAATAATGCCCATCGAGTGACAATCATCCTTCGGGCCAAATGCTCTTGGGATGAATTCATCGCTCTCCGGACGTTACTACCTCTATAACTCCATTGATGCATAAATATTTATTAAATAGCATTTACCATGGATAGAATAATCTGTCAGTGTCAAAATCACGCGAATTTACTTTCATCGGCCCTTTGCATTTTAAATTATTCAAAAGTTCAAAAAAGAATGCATATACCCCAGAACTAAAGTGCTGTTTAACCCGCGAGAGATTATTTCTCGAGCGATAAAGGATTTAAAAGAGGTACTTTAGTCCCTTGGTATATACTAGACTACTATTAAAATTTACACTTTCAGAAAAATATATTCCTTGTGTATACAATGATTTCTAGTTAATGAAGAACAATCGTATAAATGACCAACGTTTTAAATAGATTAACATTAGTGATACTAAATAAACACGATCATGTTGATATTGGTTGCTATACTTTAATTAAATATTTCTTTAACTTATTTTAGAAATGACATTTAAAGTAGGAATGCTACCTTAGTTCCAAGTAGTAATTTGCATGTCCAAATTCTTTCTGTGCATAATGCTGTACTTGAAATCCTAAAGCACGTGGGAAATTGTCATGTCAAATGTTTCAACGATAATTAAGTGACATATGTACCCATGAAAAATTACAAAAGCGTATTTATTTTATTTATTATTCATGATGTTTATTCCACAGCAAGAATTATTTATATAATAATTTAAATATTACCGATGATATAATAAGTCTTGACAAAATATTTTTTGAAGTAATATTCAATATTTAGAGTATCCTTTCACAAAATTTTCAAATGCAATGTTTGCCGACTAAATTATTTTAGGAAAATGGTAATGTAACTATAGAATAGCTACCCAATGCTGATTTTATCTCGGTTTTTTCCCACTCGAATTGGTCGGATTTGTCATTTACTTTGATAATTCTGTGATCATCAGCTCGCTGATTTGCCACATCGACTTCTGCAGGAAGCACTTCTCTAGCAGTAATTTGAGTAAAGCTCTCATTTGCTTGATATACAAGATTCTGCCTAAAAATTTCGGGAATCTATGTTTCTACTAAACTTTTGATTCCTTCAAAGTAATCCTCAAAGTTTTTTCTATGAATTCCATGCAGAAGTTACTATTGTAACTACGTTGAAAACATCTTAGGATTGTACCTAGATCTTCCTTCAGTCATAATTTTAAATTGCATAATGAAAAAAATACGTCTGGGAAGGAGGTCAAGCGAATAAGATGGCCCACAAAGTTCGGAAACGCAAATTAGCTGTTGTCCTAATAAAAGAAATAATTTTAGCTGACACCACACATAACCGAAGCAAACCAAAATGACGAAACAATAAATACGCCGTAATATTAATTATAACTATTTGTCAAAGAAATCTATTAAATTGCTGAGAAACGTTAGCAAATGAATGTTATAAAGCTTGCAGCCGTTTGGCCGGAACGAATTAGTAAGGAAAATTCAACGAAAAATTTTTGCTACGTTTGGATTTGTGTTATTTTGAAGACGAAAGGGCAATATGAAGTTTTACAATTATTTATAGAAACATAAAGTTAAACAATTCAATTTCTTGAACTTTTAACAGATATTTTGAATATTGTCAGAAATTTAGGGAAAGATTAGCAAGTTTCACAAAACTTGTACTTAATGCGAATTCGGTAATAAACGTAGAACAATTTATCCAGACAAACTACCAAATACACTAACGTAACAAAATAAACACTAATATTTTTGGGAAAGACAAAATAGACGTAGAAACCAAGAAATTTCTTGCTCGCCAAATGCCTTTGTGTAAAAGGTTTTTGGTATACGCTTTTGAACGTTAAAACGCTTGCAGAGAAAGGAATATCGTTATTTCAATCCCATGTGCGAACGTGGGTTAGTTTTGGCCAAATACACATGCAGACCCCCAAGCAGTATATTTTCCGTTCAGCATTTAATTAATTAGGATCGGCCATAATAACATAGCGAGTAGAAATGAAGGAATATATCCTACCAGTCAAGCTAAAAAGAATATACTGAAACGAATTAATTCACTGAATAGAAAAAGCCTAACTAGTTCTTACCGTTGTATCGAATGAACAACGAATGCAGCAATTAGAAATATCAGATAACTCACATTATACGTTTGTATACAAACATCGATAAAGCACAAGTGTTTATTTTCAAGGCAGTCTACGACCGAAGAATTAGCAAAAAAACGTAAGATAAGAAAATGTATTTTAACCTAATCCAAGTTTTAAAATGAATTTTATATTTACAAACTTTATCACTAGACAGCGGCACATACCGGATAAATAAAGTATATTTAATGAGTTTCTTAAATTTGACCTTTTAATTAACAAAAATCTTTATTTCTGAAGTACAAATATAAGAAAAAGAATTATTTACCAAGTTACACATATTTACACAAATCCGAAACGAACTTTTAACTTTTAAATATCCCCATTCTATACACATTCGACCTAAAAGAATTTATAAGTACATATGTACAGGGCGTACTCAAATGAATACTCAAAAATTATTAACGAATATTTACAAGTCAATGTGAGACCGTGACAAATCCCCCCCTTAGTAAAACTGACAACCGAGAAAAACGATTGCACAAGTTTTACCCACAAATACAGTTACTACTAACTAAGTAACACCAAAGGACGACACAAAAAAATGAAAAGAAATGAAAAGAAAAGGAAACCCAAAACGTTAACTAATCTAAGGTAAAAAAAGGTTAAGTTCAACCCGTAGTTGAAATTATCAACCGAGAGAATTGCGAAGAACACTAATACCAATCCAAAAGCAAAAATTTACCTTGAACCAGGAAACATCGACAATAGCGCGTTGTAGTTTTGAGTGAATCCGAAGAAAAAGAAACTATTGAAAAGTCACAAGTGAAATTAACATCAGCAACCAAAAATAACCTTGCGTGTGCTCAAAAATGATTGAATCATAACTCGTAACATGCACAAGTGATTCGTAAAGGAAGATTATACAAGAATATTTGAAGTAATGACTTACAATTCAACGAAAGACAAAACAACTCCGCAGTACAGTAAGGCAGCAGCAAGTTGTAAACACCAAAAAAAAAGCTCAAATCATATGAATTCGTCATGATACTACATACCCACGACCCAAATATAAAGAAAAAAACCTTATTACGAAAAGTTCCAAAAAGTAAGGGTAAGCAACGAAGGTATGAATATCAATACCTAAACGAGTAGTATCGAAGAAATATGAGAAACCTCAGGCCAAAAGTAAGCCAATCCATACTTTTAGGTGGAGTAAGTTGGACAAAAGTATTTAATCTAAACACTTAACCGTGAATCTAATTCAATTAAATTATATAACATGAGCTCGGTGAATTTATCGTGAAGCGACAATTCTTCATTAAAACGTCTCTTATAACTAATAAAAACTACAATCTGGACAAGAGCACTTATAAACTAAAAAATGTAGGGGTAGAAACTAAAAATCAAATAAAAAGGCATCAAAGAATAATAAAACCAAAACTTAAAGCTAAAGTAAGATAGTTAATCTTAGAAGTAAAGGGCAGAACTAATATGTTCGTAAATATACAAAGAAAAACTACCAAAAAGTAGAAGTGTAATATAGATCAGCATAGAATGCCGGTAGTAAAGTCAAATTGGAGGAAATGAGTAAAAAAAAAGGAATAGAAAGTCATTAATGAAAGAGATCGCCTTGATCAGGTTGAGGCGGCAGCCATGGTTTCAAATTGGAAACATACCAGATCTCGTCAGTAGTATCTGATTCATCAAGTAACTCATAAGTATACGGAGAACATTTGCGAGAAATAGAGAAAGGACCAATACATTTGGAAGCTAATTTGCTCGTGAAGTAAGAAGCAGCGTCAGAAACGCATTTGTTCCGTCTCAAAACCAACTCACCGACAGCAAATGACAAAGGTCGTCGACGTAAATCATAACTACGTGCATTACATAAGTATGCTTCACGTGAGCGTCAGGATCTACTATTAATTCGTCTTCAGCAGGAGGCTTGCCAAAGAAACTACCATTATGTACATACTCTCCGCCAAACAAAATGTAATACGAAGGACAGCCTATAATCGCATGCTTAGAAGTTCGTAAAGCACAACCAACTCGATGTATGTTAATATCCCAAGTACGTTGGTTCTCCTTGACGTTCGAAGGCAGCATTGTTTTTAATACTATATTCACGCGTTCGGCAGGATTACCCTTTAATATATCTCACTAGAGAAGCAGCAGTAGCAGAGCGGATAGGAGAGAAAAGTAAGTATTTAGTAAAATAGTCAGATACCACCAGAATATACGAATTACCTATAGTAAAGCAAGATAAAGGACCTACAAAATCCATGCATAGCACTTGCAATGGTTGCTGAAAACGAGCACATGAAGCCAAATATCCAGGGGGAAACTTCTAAACGACCTTATGTTTTTGACATACCAGACACCTGCGTATATATTTCGCTATTTCACCACGCACCTTAGGCCAATAATAGCGTATAGTAAGCCTATTAGGTGTCTTGAAGACCTCTAGGTGACCAGCAGTACGTAAGTTATGATGTTCGTGTAATAATGTCGAACAACATTCTCTAGGCATCACAATTTTCCAAGCATGTTCAGCAGAAGAAGCTAAGGATTTATCAGTGACCAATTTATAGATAAAATTTTCGTGCCCACGTCAAAGAGGATATTAACGCGGATGGTCAAGTATCTTGTCACGAAGAGCCACATACCACTCGTCAGAATAATTAGAAATTTTCTGCAAGCGACATATAACAAGATAAAGCATCGGGTACTACATGATCTTTTCTCTTTAAATGTACAACCACAAAGTTATATTGCTGCAGTCGTACAGCCCATCTACCCAAACGACCCGTAAAACTACGTGATTTATGCAACCAAAGTAGAGCGAAATGATCTGTAATGACCGTAAACTTCATGCCTTCAATATATGGCCTAAACTTCTCAATCAATTTGCCCAAATCACTGCTAAACATTCCTTTTCGGTAGTACTATACTCCCGTTCAGCTTTAGTTAGAGATCTACTTCGGCATGTTGTTGCGTCAAGACAGCCCAACGACTAACATCAGATACATCAGTTTGCACCGTAAAAGTAAGAGAAAAATCTGGGCAAGAAAGGATCGGATCAGAGATTAAACAGTTCTGAATAGTCCGAAAAGCTAACTCACAATCTTCTAGCCATATAAAGCGAGCATTCTTCTTAGTTAGAGGAGATAAAGGAGAAGTAACCGTATCAAAATTAAGTATAAAGCGACGATACCAACTAGCCATTCCAATAACTCGACGTACTTCTTTTACAGACTTAGGAATAGGAAGCTACAACATAGCAGAAACTTTATCCAGATCTACGTGGAGTCCACCATGATCCACAACAGAACCCAAGTATCGTAATTCTGGATGATAGAAGGAGCATTTATTCAAATGCGAAGTAAGTCCAGCCGAGTTCAACCGCGACAACACACTTTCAAGCACTTCTACATAATTCTTGTAAGTAGGAGTAGCAATTAATATATCATCTAGATATGCGAAGCAGTAAGGTTGAAGCTCTATACCTATAATTCTATCAATGAAACGTTGAAAAGTAGACGAAGAATTATGGAAGACCAAGGGCATACGCGTGAACTGATAGATTCCCCTATTCGGCACACCGAAAGCAATAATAGGTATAGCACTTTCCGCCAAAGAGATCTGCTAGTAAGAAGCCTTAACATCCAAACTTGTAAGATAACTAGTGTCTCTAAGTCTATCAAGTATTTGTGACATGTAATAAGCATATTTATCAGTGACACCACTCATTTTTCTAAAGTCCACATATAAACGATAACTTCTATCTTACTTGGGTACTAACACAATAGGCGAAGACCAAGGACTACAGGAAGGCTCGAAAACCCCTAAACGTAACAGGACAGGAGACATTGGATAATAGCGTTGGTTAATAGGCGCAGTCAAAGTTCTTATGTCATGAGAGACTAAAGTAGTACAACCTAAAGTTTTAGAAGCAGAAGATAAATCACTAGGAAGTGCACGAGAAAGTAGTTCAGTTAATTTCTCAGCTTGAGAAGTAGTAAGAGTAACGCGACTCCTAATCGAGCAAATTTCATCTTTTGGAGGATTACCAAAATGCCATTTATTATTCCGGAAGTCAGGTACTACACCCAAACTTCCAGAAGTCAATCCCTAAGATAAGCGACCAGTTGACGGAAGGATAGACCAACACGTTAAGAACGTTAACTTTATCTTCGACCGAAAAAAGTAAGTTAACAGAACCCAATACATTACTCGTCTCAGCATTCGCCACCATACGCTGAGTAAAAGGAGGAGGATCCATTGTCAAACGTAAG
This sequence comes from Phrixothrix hirtus, assembly GCA_024586415.1. Classification (NCBI taxonomy): domain Eukaryota; kingdom Metazoa; phylum Arthropoda; class Insecta; order Coleoptera; family Phengodidae; genus Phrixothrix; species Phrixothrix hirtus. Next base: position 14,513 of record JAHWXV010032292.1, read on the forward strand.
TGACTTAACACCATCCAATCTGGGCCGCCAATAATTGTTCTGGGAGCACCTGTACCCAAACGGCCCAAAACTTATAACCGAAGATCGATACTTTCAAGTATGGCCTTTCATCATCGTCAGCACTACCTAAAATAAAGTGCAGACTGGTACGTGTACGTTTGTCACAAGTAGAAAAACCTTTATGCGAGTTTAAGATAAAAATGAAGTCGAGTACTCGGTTAGTCGACGCCAAATTTAGTTTTTTTAAGAACGTTTAGTAGAACTAGCATTACAGTCAGGACAATAAGCCCTTTTCAGGTCAACACGACCACACCCATGGCAATTCATCACTTGTGGTTTCGGACAGAAAGGAGAAAACTGATCTAGTTGTTTGCAATTCCAGCAAGTTATAGATCGTTCGGTAGCAATAAGTAACGAAGGTGCACCATGCGTACTTTAGGAGAATTTATTTTAGTTCCTACCGGTTTCGAAGCCGACAGAGCATGATACGAAGACCTAGGAGCACAAGTTTTAGGTTTTTACGCCAGTTCGGGTGCTAAAGTCAAAGAAGACGCAAAAGGAGATACGTATTCCGTGACAGTAGATCGCGTAGCCTCTACCTTACGGCAAAGTAACTTCAAAGTTCCCAGCGAATCTACTTCAGCTAAAGCCAATTGTTGTTGGAGATAAGAAAGGATGTTCTTCCTAACTAATTGTTCTCTTTCAGCCAAAGAAACACTCAGCCTACGAAAAAGGTTCGTCATGGCAGCTAAGTACATGCCAAATTTCTCGTATTTACCCTGGGTACGCAAGCGAATTTGATCCAATAGTTTGTCATCGTAATCCAGCGGTAAAAATTCTAACATAAGTTCGTCGACCAAATCTTTCCAAGCCCTAAAGGATGATCGTAAAGAACGATACCAAGATAGAGACTCTCCCTCAAATAAATCGCCAGCACTAGAGATTGGTGCTTCTTTAGATGTGTTCCTGGACTTGCAGAGTTCCTCAACATGTTTCAAGAACGAAGCAACTGACAAATCGCTGACGTTCCCACTGAACTTTAACCCCCACTTATGTACTGGATTAGGACGAAATAGATCACGTTACGAAGAGAAACCAAAATATTGAACAGGGGCTTTTGGAACCATTCGAGCAGGTTCAAATTCCTCCTCCGAAGACAAGTCAGACAGTTGCCTTGCAGGAATAGTTACGGATGATTCACTAATAGCTTCAACGTCGGATTTAGTTTGTAGCATAGTAGACAATACAACTAACTGATTAAGAAAAGTGGTACGTAATTGTGTTTCTTCATTAGACGCAGCTGGAGCGCGATTGACACGACCGATGGAGTGATTGATCTTCGTCTGAATTTTCAAGAACTCATCCAATCCCTTGGCAATTGAAGCAGCGGATATTAGTCCACGGATAGCAGTGATTTTATTTCGAACTGCCTCAACATCTTCCCCGAAAGTATAAGGACAGGGTGATAGAACAAAAATAGTATCAAGGTCAAGTTTAATCAACGATCGAAGCATTTTCCTCATTGCTTCCAGCGTCAGAGTTTCGGAGTTACCCCGTATCATATTCTATCTTGTCTTGAAGTAAACGACCAATATCGAAACACGATTCCATCTTGATTAATTAGTGTAGGTCAAAGTCAAAGTCAAAAAATATATATAAAGAAAAGGAAGAATTATAAACTCTAGCCGGAAGTTAAATTGTTCAGCTAAGTCAAACAGGTCAGTAATTGGATCAAAAGCAATGCCAGAAAGTCAGAAAATTTTTGACTCAGGATCTTCAAAGTCGTGAAGCCACTCTTCACATATGTTTCCTCAAACCGAGAAACTAAAATCTCGAAGCCCCACACGTTGGGAAGCCACTTACTCTTGCCACGAAATTTAGCTCAGTAGCAAAGCGGTAGAGTAACGGGTATGGTGTGGCTAATGATGGTAAAAAGTTTTCTATAAAATGTACTTCTCGGTGTATACCTTCTGGCTCGAATCAAGTCGTAGCCTTCCGAAGACAAGGGCAAAGTAAAGTAAAGAATATGTAGGGTGCCAGTCGTTCACTATAAGCAGTAGCAAGCGACACTTAAACGACAAGATGTTCGCTTAAGATAAACTTGTTAGCAACAGGAACTCAGCATCTGGAACTGTAGGCCTAAAAAACCTAAAGTAAATTAGGTAAAAGGAACCTCTGTGAAATTACAATAAGTTAATTGAACACGTAAATAGGTATTTATTCAGCCACCCAGTAGAATATTCACAAGCTGCATAGTATCATATAAAGAAATAAAATAAAATTAGTAATTATGGTAAATTTATGTCCTGGTTAGGGTTGCATTGACGATCAAAAAGGATATCTGAACTGCTTTTTATAAATCAAAGCTAATCTATAATTATTGAATTACAACTGAAAGATTCAGTAAGATTAATTATAAATCCTAATAAAGGATATATCTGACAATCAAACAAGATGAATGAAATGCTTTTTATAGATCACAGTCAACCTAGAATTATTCTATGATACCTCGTATATAATGGGTACAGTACAACGTTAACTCAACGCTAAATAATTTAGCATGAGTAAATAAGTAATGTAGAACAATGCGTACTGTCAAGTGACATGAAAGGTTAAGATACATTAAACAAAAAAAGGTAAATTTAAAGAGCATAAAATCTTTAATTATTTATCAAATGAGCTTTGAAAATAATAACGTCAATGTAATTTACAAGAATCAGTTAATCAATAAAGTGAGAATGGTATAAATACAAGTTAAAAAAAATGCAAAAGTATACCCTAACCAATTATGCAAAAGCTATAATAGGAAAAAAACCAATTTAAAAATAAAGTACGTTGAACAAGAGAAATCTATACTAATGCCGTGCAAAGTCATCGAGTGTACCTCGTATACAACAAAGTAGTACCAATGTTTCTTAAATCTGATAAGTAAAGGAGTTTTTTCTTATTTTGCAATTATTGAAAAGTTATTAAACATTTCTTTCGAGTAGCACTAAATTAAATACGGAAACAAAGCAACGCGACGCAATTATTTTACATTTAAAGAACATAATTAAGTTAAAAGGCAGCAAATAGTTATTGATACATTATGTAGAAATTTATATCTTGTTTGAGAATTAAAAGAAATTGAACATGTCCGTTGACGTATATTGGTATGGACAAATGTGCACAAACAGAATGCGAAGCTATTGGACAAGTCAAAAACATTGTCCCAAGAGTTTATGAAAAATGATAGAAATTAAAATTTTCTTGTACGACCTTAAGACCTTCATCGTCAACACCACATATTATGGATCCATCCGAAATTAACAGATCCTCAACCACTATATCTTCCGTTCAGCATTTAATTAATTAAGATCGCCCATAATAACATAGCGAGTAGAAATGAAGGAATATATCCTACCAGGCAAGCTAAAAATAATATACTGAAACGAATTAATTCACTGAATAGAAAAAGCTTAATTAGTTCTTACCGTTGTATCGAAATGAACAACGAATGCAGCAATTAGAAATATCAGATAACTCACATTATACGTATGTATACCAACAGCGATAAAGCACAAGTGTTTATTTTCAAGGAAGTCTACGGCCGAAGAATTAGCAAAAAAACATAAGATAAGGAAATGTATTTTAACCAAATCGAAGTTTTAAAATTAATTTTATATTTACAAACTTTGTCACTAGACAGCGGCACATACCGGATAAATAAATTATATTTACTGAATTTTCTAAATTAGACCTTTTAATTAACAACAATCTTCATTTCTGAAGTATAAATATATGAAAAAAAATTATTTACTAAGTTACACATATTTACACATATCTGAAACAAATTTTTAACTTTTAAATATACCCATTCTATACACATTCGATCTAAAAGAAATTATAAGTACATATTAGAGGGCGTCCTCAAATGAATACTCAAAAATTATTAACGAATATCTACAAGTCAGGATGAGACCATGACAAGGAATGAGTTGGAGTACTGCTCCGTCGTTTACTTTGGAAATGTTTCTGTAACTGGGGAAACTAGTCGCAACCTGAACCAGAGTTGACAGTCCCGGAGAAAATTAGTATGTATATCTAACGAAAATTGACGTTTGCTTCTACGCATATTATTTACCCCAAGCTCTTTCTTAAATGCATCTAAGGGGGCAACTCTTTTTAACTTGGAGAGTTCAAGAAACGAATTGCTTGAGAACCTTCAGCAGAAATTCCTCGTTAAACTTCATACGCAACGTTTCTAATAATTAAAATAACAAGAATAAAGTACATTTAGATATCCCATTTTAGTCAAACCGTTTCAGTTACCTACCCGGATGGCTATAAACTTAAATATAAAATTTTGTTTACCTACGAATTTTGATAACCTTGAAGGTATGATTTTTGAGTTTAGCATTTTCAATTACCTCTCGGCACTAAATTTCATTAATTTGCGTTTAATAGTTATCAAGATAATTGACAGTTCACATTTTTTTACTGACACAAACTATTCAAAATGGAATGTGATGGCGGAGAAATTCTATACGGAAATCTAAATTAATTAATTGTAAGTAACATTTTTAAAGCTTTCAAAGCATTATAACGTAATATAAATAAGTAGGTACCGTTTACTTGACAAATGTTTTTTGAAATACCATGTCAATGTATTTAGCAATATTTACGAAGTAGAAGGAAAACTGGTAGCGAAAAGTATTTTCAAATATGATTATTATTTCCTGTTTCTTGCAGCGGTAGAGAATGAAGTGTAAAGCAGTAGAAATTCCATTGCTTTAGTTAATATCAGATTAACTACCCTTTTCAAAAAGTGAATCTAACATTCTATAGGTAAACATAACCAATGGATTAGTGGAAGTTAAATTCAATTTTCATCTAAATTTCCAACTTAAATTGCATTTTGTTTTTATTATCTGCAAAAATACGCGATGGAACCCAACAATATAGTAAACAAAACTAATTTTCAACTATTGTTATAATCGCAATAATTAGCGCACGCAGAAAACTACTTATCACAACAAACGTGCACAAATACACGTTTAAGTTATTACCCATAGTTATGACAACTCCAATTTCACAGTAAACCCGTAGTCGGTATTGTGTGGTATGAGAATACCGCTACCACCACATACATACGTAATACTACGAAATATGCTATGCTTTATATGACCGCTTGTAGAACCTTCCTCATTAGTGTGCAACGGACAGTCAATAAGAGTTTATGTGATTAAATTATTTACATTGTGCTTTCTATTGCGGTTTTAAAAGTGCACAATTTAAATATAATTAATGACAATTATGGATAGTTTTTATAAGAATAGTACTAGGGTAATGGATTCTAATTTTAAATATTTATGATTCTAATTTTGATGATATTGTAAATCAATGGCTTACAAAAGTTGAAGATAAAGAAGACAGTGATGCTGAGTGCTATCCCGGTAATGTATGTAAGTGATTTTAATAGCGATCATGATTCGCTGTCTCGGGTGGAATTGTCAGGTGATGAAAATGAGATTGAGAGTTCTCAAATAGAGGGCAGGGATCTTTCGAAAGCGTTTTATAGACGTAATAGATGTAATGGGTCAAAAGAAGAGCCAAAAAAAATATTCATGCACAAGCTCACAATATTGTCGTACATCTTCCTGATCTAAACGGAAAAGCCGCAGCTTTCTGTTATTCCTGCTCACCTTTGCAAATATGGGTTTGCATTTTTAGAAATGTTATGTTAGAAGAAGTAGTTACTCATTCAAATGAAAAAATTGCAATATATAGAATGAAATACGCCAATCGATCAAGGACAGACTTAAGAGATATCACTATTGTAGAAATGAGAACCTTATTAGGACATTTATAGTATACTGCAATTTTTCAATTGAATCATGATTATGTATATTGGTCCATGAAGATGATTTATAAATATCCGGACGGAACGATGTGTTTATGGATGTTAATATATGAACATCCCGTATATTGGTGTTTGAAGGGGGTCACCTTGTATATTATGTTGTTTACAAACTACTCATAGCCTGAGGTGAATGCGTACG
>JAHWXV010032307.1:0-14042 GCA_024586415.1 Phrixothrix hirtus
TATATATATATATATATATATATATTTAAATTTTACAAGGAAAGGACCTTTAAATATATAGTATAAACTGTTTCTACTTCAGCTTAGTGGTGCTTTATTAAGATAGATAAACTATTTTAACTAGTTAATTTTCAAATTAGCGTTTAATTGAGGGGACTCCTTAAATAAACGTTGGAGTCTGTGCATTATTTCTAAAGATCTTTATTAATTAATTAATCACTGTAGGTCAACGGAAAATATTAACATAACCACTAACGTACGCAAATTATCGGCTATGTATTTGTACATGTATTGCGGGTATTACATTTGAGGATTTTTATTAAACCTATCCTGTTTGTTTCTATGTTAACTTGTTAATTTTGCTTATTTAAATAGTAACATGCATAATGCATAATACAGAATAATGTTTCTTTCAATTATGGAAAAATAACGATCAATCATAAAATTAATATTAATCTTCTAGCGCAACTATGTAATTTGTCGACTTTGAAAGTTAACAGCGAAATAAGAACGATCATTAGTTAAGCATTCCATGTGATTTAGTCATAAATAATTTATTATTCGTACATGTTAAAAAACATTATTACAAAGCGACTTTAAAGTAGAATAAGGAATGGTTGGAAGTATCTTAGAAATCTAAAAACATAACTAGATATACAACGTGTCAACGAAATCACCTCCACCACAATTCTGTAGTTTACTTGTTTAGCTATAAAAGTGAATTTTATTTAGTTGTATTACTTTATTTGGGGTATATCTTTAATCACCTATAATGTTTTTATAGCGTCCGCTTTTACCGGAAATTGCATTAACTTTTAATTTTTAAATTGGCCGCCGTATATATTTTTACATTTTATATTCTGCATATTTCTGCATATGTATGCAAATTTGAATAACATCTCTTTTCTTAGGTAATTAGATATTGGAAATTGTTGTTTGTATATTAATATTGATTTTAACAATAAATTATTTTATAGAACGCAACTTATGAGGTATCAATGGTTTTCTATTTTAAGTTTATAACACAGTATGTCATGTGGTTGGAGGGATACCCTTTAAAATTTTAGTTATTGCAAAAAAAATTTGAGGATTTTAGCTGACCACTAGTTCTTCATTTATTAAAAAAAACACAAGTAGTTCTTAATGATTACTCTAATAATTAATAACGATTTTATCACAATCATGGTCTACTATGATGACCACTATTTTTGATTATCACGACATCCGTTTGCTATGAAATCTTACAAACATATGCACAAAATATACAGAATACAAATATGTTAAAATATATAGGGGCTTCTGTTCAAAAACTAAAAGTAGAGGTAACTTCCGGGTAAAACAAAAGTTGTAAAGATTTTGTAGGTTATGAGAACATTACCTCAAATAAGATAATATAACTATATAAAATTTCTCTTTTATAGCTTATGATTCAAATAATAAAGTTGAGGTGGAGATGATTTCGTTGACACCTTGTATAGGCAGCATGAAAATCATATCTTTTATTTTTATTTAATTGAAAATATTTACAGTTGCCTTTACGATCTATGTCATAGGAACGCAGATCTTAACAAAACTTACTTAGACGTAGGAGGAAATGGGACATAAAGCACGTTAATCAAATATAATATCATAGGTCGTATAGGAAGTAAATTTAAAGGAAAGTTAGGTCAAAAACCAAGTGAAATAATGGCCGTAATTTCATATTCTACAGCAGTTGTTAGATTGTGCTTAGCTACATGACAGTATTTAATGGATAAATAAATGACGCAGTATGCAAGCTGCAATCAAGTGCATACGCTACAAATTACAATATAACAACATCGCATAAGGAAATGACAAAGATCTAAAATGCTAATATGCGAATAAAGGACACACGCTACAAGAGAATTACCTAAGCCACGACATAAAATGTCAATGTGCAAGTAGAAACCAATACTATCAGTGCGGGAGTAGCTACCGCATTCTCCTGCATATAGCATTCCCGAAAGGAGAAAGACAAGTCACGAGTTACCGGCAGTCTTTAAGAGACAACCTTAATCCACAAATCGGGTCCCCCAAACAATATGGCGAGGAGGGGGGGAGGTTATCAGTAGCTGTAACTCCAACAAAAATGGAAATCAGGCTCCAATATAAAATGTAAGCTCCATGAATATAGATATACATCAAGAGTTAACAGAGGAGCCACAAGCGTTCCTGATAATTACCATAATCAAATTAAGAACACTTAAAGGAGGTTAAGAGCACATACGAGTGCTGGCAGATACTGGATCTCATACAAGCTTCATGTCAGAAGAAGTATCAGATTTATTAAACATTTCAAGAGAGAAGATCAATGCAGCAATAGTCAGACTAGGGAACGAGAAGGTACCGATAATGCACACAGGACAGAAAACACACTGCAAGCAAGGTCCTCGAGCAAATTCAAGATGTAAGTAGAAATACTGATACTATCAACTTTTACACAATCAATACCAAAAAAGCATAAATACCAATAGGATTATATGATATTGACAGAACCAACCTACAACAAACCCGGACTAATTGATATCATACCAGATATGGAATATTATGCCAAAATTTTACAAGAAGGAATTTGGAAAACAAATGAAGGGTTTCCAGCAAAACCAAAGAAAGTAGCATGGCCGATCTCAGGCACAATCCTAAAATCAAAACCAAAGATGGAAGTGGTAAACATGCCATTAGAAGCAATATATCTCTAACAATTCTAGGAAATCGATCAAGCACGACAAGAAAAGGAAAAACAAAAACAATGCGAAGACCAGTTTGAAAACTGAACAATATTATAATAATTATTTAAGGTAACTACCTTCGTTTAGAATATAAGCTTGTAATCGTCGCCTCATTAATTGGCATATACGGCAAAAAACTTCCGGTCGATTTTAAATTATACCACAGGATATGATAACACGTTTTGTTAAAGGTCCTATACAATACATTTTATCTCAGTTGAAACATTACCCGTAATTTTTGTTGATACAAAGGTATATAAGCAGGGGGCTGACTTGGCGTTTTATTTTTATAAGGCTTCGTTTCATATTAATTAATTAATAACGCTGTCTATGAAACCACGGATTACGGCCCCATAATAAGCAATTTTGTTAGGAATTTATAATTAAATTGCGGCTTTTATGAACGATGTTGAGAATGCTACATGAAACTTTTATTTGATAAAAATGAATTTAAGACGAACTAAACTTTATTGGAGTACAAAATTTTTTTTACAGTACACTTTCAAATATTTTATGAATCTGTTTTTTATATGAACACTTGCTTCCTTTTAAATGCATTTTTCAATGCAAATACAGCCGTTCAGGAAGTATGCATACGCGGGAAATTTGAATTGTATTTGAAATCTGGACATGCCTCCTGCTTTGAAAGGATTCCCTTCAAACAAGTAAATTAATACAATACATTTCGTGCAATATGTAACTTATAAGTATTTCTAAATATTTAGGAACATAAGCATTACACAGAGACTGAACAATATGTAGAACATACACTTAATTTGCATGTCCTTTAACTTGCGATTGTACCCAACTAGAATGGAGCACCTATTCACTGGAGAATGGACAGATGTTCACAACTATCTGTATAATGAGACCCTTTGAAGTCTTGAGAGTGACCACTCTTGCAATTCCGGCTTCCCCTGGATGACGATGAATGACTCGACCAAGCTGCCAAGTCCAAGGCGAGGAATTACGATCCTTTATTAGGATCAATGTTCTTAATGCGATGTGGCCTTCGAATTCTTTTAATTTTAGACGCTGTTGTAGCTCCGCTACGTATTCTTGAGGCCATCGAGATCAAATATGTTGCGTCATCTACTGCATCCTTTAGAAGCGGTTCAAACGGTTTTCGTATAAATCTCGAATATCAGGATCAAGAATCGCAGATAGAGGCCGTTGTATGAGGAAGTGAGCTAGTGTTAGCGGCTCAAGATCCTCTGGATTGGAGGATGGAGATAAAAGGCGACAGTTTAATATTGACTCAATTTGAATAAGAACCGTATTAAATTCTGCGTAAGTAAGATATGATTTGCTAATAATTCTTTTTAAGCGAAATTTCATAGATTTTATACCAGCCTCCCAAACGCCGCCAAAGTGAGGCAAATGGGGGGAGGGGAAATAAAGTGAGCCATTCTATGTACTGATTTGAACATGAATTTTTAATTTCATTTTTGTTTTGCTCAATAAAAGTATATGTGCATGTGACTAGCACCTTGAAAACTCGATCCATTATCTGACTAAACCTTGAGTGGCTTTCCATGTCTACTGATAAATCTTTTGAATGCCGCCAAGGGTGACTCTGTGCTTAGGTCTGTATCTAGCTCTGAATGAATAGCGTGTCCTGTAGAACATATGAATAACGAAACGTGTGCCTTTATCATTTTACAACCATGTCCCTCTCTGTCCTTTATGAGGAAGTGACCAGCATAATCAACACCGGTGAGGTAGGAAGGAGAAGTAGGATCTACTGGTACTTTAGACAATACTCCCATCATAGGAAATATATTTTGTTGTTTAACCTTGTTCGATATCAGTCATGAGCAAACAACCCTTTTAGCAGCATTCCTTCCATAAATAGGCCAAAACCCTTGTCGACTGGAAGCTGACAGCTGTTGTGGATCGACGTTACACAATTTTATGTGCTCGTTACGCAGTATATAATTGTGAAATGGTGACCAGATGAAAGAAGAATTCGATGCCTTTTCTCAAAATTAAAACTTGAATTTTTTAATCCAGCGCCCACCCTTAACACATGATCGTTGTCTAAGAAAGGTTGTAGAGAAAGAATTTAGTTTTGGAGTCAATTGGTATTTTGTTTTCCAATCTCAGAATTTCATGCGCAAAGTACTATTTTTGAGCAATACTTACAAGATGAATTAATGAATTTTTTAACTTTTATACGGAAAGTCAATCAAATGTGCGTAAATTATGTGGTAATTTGCAATTGTTACCGAAACGAAGGATATACGCAGTATACCTTTTCAGCTTAATCAAAGTTGAATATCGATTTAACAAAGGTTCATCGATAGTACCAATCAATAAAATTTCCTTTGGATTTCGAAGCTCAGGTAGATATGATGTAAGCCAATTTCATTGAAAATGATGGTTGTCTTTTAACCAGGTGGGACCATACCATAGGCAACAGTTTATTAAAGATCGTGGACTTATGCCACGTGAATCAAGATCAGAATGGTTGTCCTGTGAGCGCACATGACACCACAGGCACCCCTTTGTTAAACGCTGAATTTTCGCAACGCGGTTAGCAACGAAGATTTTCAGCAGGTTAGGTTGCGTGTGAATCCAACCTAAAACGATAATTGAATCGCACCAGTAAATTATTTTTTCGTGTTTGAACCTTAAAGAGGTTATTACTTTGCTTGAAAAGCGAGGCAGTAGCATAGCACTGCACAGTTCCAACTGTGGAATGCTGGTCATTCTTTATCGCGCAACCATGGACTTTGCGCAAATCAATCGAACCAAACTTCGCCATCATGACCAATTATTTGAATGCAAATCGCAGAAAACCCATGCATTTCGCAAGGAGTAAAATATTTGGGTTTTACATGACGCGGTATATGAAGTTGATTTAATTCTGACAATTCACTTCGGAAAATTTGCCATTGAGTGAAAAGACCTTATGATGCGGATTCGTCTCAACCTAATTTTCCTTGCCACAGCATCTGTAGCAGAAACTTGACTAAGACGGTAAACGCACTTAGTAGCTCAAGCGGACAAGTATTTGAGCAGTACTTGCAAGAATTGACCTCTTTGTGTTGTCGTTGGAAGCATAGGCAGAGTTGATATTGCAGATGAATGTATCAATGTCGTAATTCCAATTAAGACCTAACGTTTTTGTGTTTTGATCTGATGCAATTGGCTTTACCAAAGGAATTGAGATGATGAAATGATCATAACAATCCCTAGCATGAGATGATTTGAAACGAGCTTCGCATTCAAGCTCGTTCTTGGAATGCGCTTTATAAAACATTCCTCGATTTCCCAGAATTTGTTAATTTGACTTTTAATGTCTAAATCTGCACTAGGCTTTCAAAGGCTCACGCTGAAATTACAATATGATGTATCTTTGGACTGGGCATTCAGTTGGTTAGAAATTGTCCAACCTGGCTGAGTCCTCTGCATTACGAGGCCCGACGCCCCCAAATTGAATTTACTGGTGCAAATAAGTTGCCAAAACGCATCTGCGTCTATCAATATAACTATTCTAGACGGAATGCGAAACGCAGGATCTGCAAGCTTTATATGACTCGGAATGTTTAACCCCTCAGAGTTGACCTTAAACATTGGCAAGAAATCGAAATGTTCCGGATGATCGAAAACGTAAATAATGATTATAGTTTTGCGATTGAACTTCCGCTGTGCATTTTGACTTGACATTTGAGACTGTTTGACTGATACTTGCAATTGAAGTACTAATTCTTGTCTGCCCTCAACCGAAAGTCTGACATAAATCAGAGGTTATAAAATTTGATTGCGAACTACAATCAAGTTAAGCTCGACATATATGAATGTTACCAGAAGCATCGGAAATTTGAATGTCTGCCGTAGATAAGAGTGCCTGATTCGGAACTGAGCACGTATCAATTGAAGGTGTAGTTTGTTATTAGACTACGCATACGCATCACGAAATGATGCAGCTGCTGATTCCAAATCTTCTTTACCTGGAGAGGTTTCACCGACGTGCAATAAAGTATGATGTTTGGAATGACAGTTTTTGCAGTTGTCGAATTTGCACTGCGAACTAAGTCCTCAGAATCAAGGCAATTGATGCAAATTTTAGCACCCTTTGCAGGACTTATCCTATCTGCAACGGCCAGTTTTAAAACATTTGAACGATTGAAGATTTAGCCTTGTTATTTGAGTTATTCTTTGACGATGTCTTAGAAGATGACAACTTGAAGTTTGAGTTGGCCCGACCTAACTCTAAAGTTTCCAGTAAATCGGCATTCCTCCTGAGATAGACAATCATTTCCATAAAAGTTGGAAGATCACTTTCGAATTTGTGTGACTCCCAATGACGAGCAGTTGTTGGTTCCAGTTTGCTAGCTATAATAAAGATTAGCAACACGTCCCATTGATTGACTGGCTGACTCAAAGATTCCAATGAGCGCAAGTGGTTTGCAATGTTATAGACAAGATAACGCAATTGAACGGAAGGCTCGTTTTGAATAGGCTTTAAATCTAACAACGCCTTTGTGTGATTGAGACTTAAGTGCAACTTGCTTGAAAATCTTACGCATAGCAATTTCCATGCGATAGCATAACTTGATGCAAAAGTTTTTAACGAACGTATTACTTGAACTGCATCTCCCCCCAAAGATGCCCTCAGATAATGAAACTCTTGTATCGCATTGGTTTTTGTATTTTTGTGAATGAGTGAACCGAATGGGTCATGAAACTCAAGCCATTTGTCATGAGAACCATGAAATATAGATAATGGTATCGTGGGGAATTTAATATTGGAATTATTTTCAATTGTATCTGTATGAGACAATGAATTGTCATTCAAATGGCTGCTACTTGCAATTAAATATTTTCTATCATTTCCAAATTTGATTTTTGATTTTAGTATGACGGATTTGGCTTCCGCAATTAAACCGTAATAAACATTTTCGAATTCTTCTCTGTATGCAAATTCATCCTCCTTATTTTAGGTCCGTAAAGTTGGCCCTATAAGGTAATAGCGCAAACAAGTAATTATAATTATATCACAGAACTTCGGTTGTGCCTTATAAATATATAAACAAAATTCCTGAAAACTCTCCCGAAAACAGAGATTTTTAAAAAACTAGGCAGGCTAACTTTACACTCTTTTAGTAAATAAACTCTTATAATTAATTTACAAAAAGGCATTCTGAAAATTTTTTTCTAGAATTAGTTTGTGCCTTAGGACCAAAAACCATTTTATATATAAGTATAAAAATTTCAAATTTTTTGGGCGACAAAGTTCATAGAAAACCTGTGATTTATATACACATCTATTTTAGTTTAATCCTATAATCTATTATATTTTTCGTCAGTTATCAAGACATTTATAAATTATACGAAAATTGGCAAAATTGGATAACCTACATTTAAAAATTTTTATAAAAATGCCAACAATCCACCTTGTTAAATAAAGAAAGGAAGAATGTTACTACATACATCTAAAAATGTGCTGCCCTCTAAAAAGGTAATTTCAGGCACATACGTATATAAGCGTTTATCTCCTTTTAGCTCTTCCACAAACCCCACAAAACCACTCTACGTATAAAGTTTATTTAATAAATATTGTACAGTTTACTAAATTATTTGATTATTGAGGGTATTAAGTATGATAGCTTCAATTAAAATAATACGTAGAGCAATACAGTATCGAGAAACTTTAATTGAAAAGAGTTATTACAAAATGTTTCGGTCAAAAGATTTGGCACAAACCACGAATCCTAAACGGTGTTATTTTGCAAGTGATGTTATACCTATAAAGAAATCTTAAATGTCAAAAGCTCAGTTGACCTAGTTTTAACGACGTTTATATGAAACTCCTTTTTTGTCACATTTTGAGGTGAAAAAGGTTGGCACAAACGGCAAAAATGTAACCGTTTCACACACGCCACGCCATACACAAATTTTTAATCCCGAAAACTTAATAGGACGTTATAATGTAAATCAGCTTTTACAGGATTTTTTAGGTCAAAAAATTTGGCACAAAAGGTGAAAATTTTATGCTATTTTTAGCAAGCCCTGCTGAATCTATCGGCACATTTTCAATGTCGAAAACTCAATGAACAGCTGTAATGACGTTATAATGAAAATTAGCTTTTACCAAATTTTGGGGTCAAAAACTTTGGCACAAACAATTAAAATGTAACGGTATTATTTTCAAACCATACTAAATCTATGCACAAATTTTTTATGTCGAAAACTTAATAGGACAGCTATATGACGTTATTATGAAAATTAATTTTTACCAGTTCTAGAGGTCAAAAAGTTTGACACAAACAGCAAAAATTTTATGCTATTTTTAGCAATCACTGCTGAATCTATTGGCAAATTTTAATTGTCGAAAACTGAATAGGACAGCTGTAATGACGTTATAATGAAAATTAGTATTTACTAGATTTTGGGTTCAAAACGTTTGGCATAAACAGCAAAAACTTTATGCTATTTTTAGCTAGTCCCGTTGAATCTATTGGCAAATGTTCAATATCGAAAAATCAATGGGACAACTGTAATAACATTATAATGAAAATTAGTTTTTACAGGATTTTGTTGTCAAAAGTTTGCCACAAACGGCTAAGATTTAACGGTATTATTTTCCAACAATACTAAATCTATACACAAAATTTCAATGTCGAAAACTCAATAGGACTGCTTTAATGACGGTATAAAAGATATCAGTTTTTACAGGATTCTTAGGTAAAAAGTTTGGCAACAACGCCAAAAATTTTACGGTATTTTTAGCAAGACTTACTAAACATAGACAAATTTTTTAATGTCGAAAATTCAACAAAGCTTCTTTAATGACGTCATAATGAAAATCAGTTTTTACCAGATTTTGGGCTCAAAAGGTTCTGCACAAACGACGAAAATTTAACAATATTATTTGCAAGTTACGGTAAACCTATACACAAATTCTTTATGTCAAGCTCAATAGAGCAGCTTTAATGAGGTTTCAATGAAAATCAGTTTTTAATAGATTTAGAGGTCAAAAGTTTGGCACAAACAACAGAAATTTAATGGTATCGTGCGCTAGATATATGGAATCTTCATACGAATTTATAATGTCGGAAACTGTATAGATCTAGTTTTAGTGATGTCCTAATGTTGTATAGAATAATTTAGGAAAAAAAAGGTTGTTAATGGTAGTAGTTCATTGATAATAGTTACAGTTAAATTCAGTGTATAAGAACAATTAATTGGCATCTAGATCAGCTATAAGTAGTTGTTTTAGATTTAATATTTAATGTATTGCTGCTGTGAAAGCAGGGTGTTTTTAGAAAATGCGAACTTGTAGTTTAACCTGGGATGCTTAGTTGTTCCTGAAAGACCGCCCTATTGTAGTGTATGGTGACGACTCAACACTAACAGACTCAGGTAGTGTGACGTCAACACTGGATGAGATAATTAAAATGTTGTCACCAACCATTTTAATTACAAAAAGGTTAGCAATAAAATGATGCGTTTTATAGCAACAACATATGTATAATGTACATAATAGATTTCTTGATTCATTAGAAAAGTTACCAAAACGAACATTAGATGCTTAAAATCGTAATTCTTTTCGATGTTAGAGCAGTTTTGATAATTAAAGCTACTAGTAGTCTAGAAATAAGATAATTGTCCAGGCGCGTCGCACATAGGGAACTAAATCTCGAAATAGGCATGAAACTTTTCAGCGCGACTTGTGTATCATTTTAATAGAAATCAGTTTAAAAACACTATTAGGTAATAATTAGTTTCCAACAATTGTTGAACAGCAAGTCATGAAATTGCTGTCAAAATAGTACGGGAAGTATAAATAAATGGCTTTATACCGTTATCGTTTTGCGATCTGTTTGAAAAATTTGTATAATTGAAGTGTTTTCATTTCTAAATAAACAACGTATCCATTCGCTCACAATTCGGATTAAATGTTAGATGAAAAGTTATTGGAAAACAGAAGCCTCTCCGAATATTTTAATAAGATATTAATTATTACATATGAAGTTCCCATATTTTCAATTTAAGTGTGATTTTAGTTGTGTTTTGTAATATTTATTTATTTATGTGTGTGTGTTCTGACAAACTTATTTATATAAGTTTCCAGTTTTAATTTCATTGTTATCTGAAGACGATCCTAAGCTAGGACCGAAACAATTGTAATAATTAATATCTTATTAAAATATTCGGGCAAGTTTCGTATTTTTCGATAACTTTTTGCCTGTTTTCATTTCCTTGTACCACGCTAAATTTGTAACTTGCCTATATTAGACTAATGTAAATAGTAAACGTTGAATTTTCATAAACGACATTTCTATTGTAGTATTTTATTAAAAATACTTAAACTTATTTGCAGGCTAATAATTTACGATTTATATTCGGGATATCAACTATAAAGCAAAATAAAGAACCCTTTCTAGCTTCATCATATTTAGTCCTTTATCGTATCCGTGGCATAAATTCACTTTTATTTATATAATACAATTATATTCGTACTTTTCATATTACTGCATAAACACAACACAATAGTACATGATATACTAAAGGCCTAAGGTGCCTCTTTTAATCCCGAGACAGGAATTAAAAGCATTTTAGTCCTAAGGAATATACGTTATTTCCTGCACATTCGATAATTTGAAATAAAAAATGTACAAGAAAGTCGAATTACATGATGTTGGCGTTAACAACTTACTGCCTTTATTAAAAGTGCCACTTAAGTCATGTGACTAAATATAGTATTCTAGAACGGAAGGTACCAAACATTTTGACCTGAAATTCCGGTACAAACTGATTTTAGTTATAATGCCATTAAAGCTGCCCTACTAAGTTTTTGCCACTAAAAATTTGTGTACGGATTTAGTATGATTTTCGAATAAAGCCGTTAAATTTTCGTCGTTTGTGCCAAACTTTTTGATTTCTAAATCTATTAAAAACCGATTTTGATTACAATGTCATTAAAGCTGATCTATTCAGTTTTCGACATTGCAAATTGGTCTACACGTTTAACAGGGTTTTCTAATGATACTGCAAAAGCTAGCCGTTTGTGCCAAACCTTTTAACCTAAAAATGCGGCAACATCCGATTTCCATTATAACGTCATTACAACTGTCCTATTGAGTTTTCGACATTGAAAATTTGTGCATAAATTTACTATGGTTTGAAAATAACACTGCTAAATTATAATCATTTGTACCATACTTTTTGACCCCAAAATACGGTAAAAACTACTTTTTATTATAACGTCATTACAGCTGTCTTATTGAGTTTTCTACAATGAATATTTGCCGATCGATTCAGCAGGGCTAAATATACCGTAAAATTTTCACCCTTTTGTGCCAAACTGTTTGACCTAAAAATCCGGTAATAACTTATTTTCATTACAACGTCATTAAAGCTGCTCTATGGAGTTTTCGACATTAAATATTTGTCTGTAGGTTTAGCAGAGCTTGCTAAAAATATCGTAAAATTTTCAGCGTTTGTGCCAAACTTTTTGACTTAAAAATTCAGTAATAGCCGATTTTCTTTACAACGTCATTAAAGCTGCTCTATTTTGTTTTCGACATTAAAAATCTGTACATAGATTTACTATGGCATATGAACAAAACAGTTACATTTTTTGTCGTTTGTGCCAATCTTTTTAACCTCAAAATGTGACAAATATGGAGTTTCATGTAAACGTCGTTAAAACTAACCTAGTTGAGTTTTTAGTATTAAAAATTTGTTTATAGGTATTACATTACTTGCAAAATAACACCGTTTAGGATTCGTGGTTTGTACCAAATCTTTTGACCGAAACTTTTGTAATAACTCCTTTTTCAATAAAATTTCTCTATACTGAACGGTTTTACGTAATGTTTTAATGACAGCTATCACAGTTAATACTCTTAACAATCAAATATTTTAGTAAACTGTATAATATCTATTAAATTAACTTTATACGTAGTATTGTTTTGTGGGGTTTGTGGAAACGCTTAAAGGAGCTAATTGCTTATATACGTATGTGCCTGAAATTATCGTTTTAGAGGGCATCTCATTTTATTATGTAAGTAGTAACATTCTTCCTCTTTTTACTTAACAACGTGTATTGTTGAGGTTTTTGTGAAATTTTTTAAACATAGATTTTCCAATTTTGCAAGTTTTCGTATAATTTATAAATTTCTTCATAGCTAACGAAGAATATGATAAATGCTATAGGATTAAACTAATATAGATGTGTATATAAATCATAGGTTTTCTATGATTTTTCTCGCCAGAAAAATTTAAAACTATAATACTCATATATAAAATCGTTAGTGTTCCTAAGGCGAATTCCAGAGAAAAATTTTCGAAATGTCTTTTTGTAAATGAATTATAGGGGTTTATTTACTATAAGGGTGTGAAGTTAGCCTGCCTAGTTTTTTAAAAAAATCTCTGTTTTCGGATGTTTTCAGGAATTTTGTTTGTATATTTATAAGGCACAAACAAAGTCCTATGATATGATTACAATTGGTTGTTTGTGCTATTACCTTATAGGACTAACTAACTTCACGGATCTCCCCAATTTCCGTAAGACATTCTACCGCGCATTGTATTTCTCCAAAATTATTTATTGTAAATATTTCTTGAATATTGTTAAACGTAACTTAAAGTTATTGTCATAAAGAATAGATTTTAGGTTTGAACATCAATGCTTAAAATTTTAAGCACATTGTACTAACTGTATTGAAATATTGGAAATCACCGATTTTAGATACTTACAAAGTTAATATCAACAATTTCCTACACGTTTTTATACAATACTACTACATTGTAAAATTCTATTTTATGCTAAAAGATAGAACACCGACACTTGGTATGTCAAATCACAGCAATTGCATATTTAGGAATGTACCTAAAGCAGTGACACAAAATAAGTACGTCTGTATTGCACTTTTGAATTTCATTCAAGGAAAATCGATGCAAATATTCTAAAAAGAATATAACCTTTGGATGTGGAATCTACCTTATTAATGTATACACCTTAGAGTATTTAAATGTTAGCATAATGGACTACAAAGTAATAATATAATCTATCGTAACAATTTTAGAAATAATAATGACTCGATAGAACATTCCGGAATAATCCAGAAGGTTTCATATAGATGATGTAATCACAAATGACTCATTATTATAACTGATATTTAAATTGAAGATCTCAACAATAAGTGATGGCATTGGAATTGATTGCAACAGCTTTATGACCAGTTCTATTTCTTACTAATACAGAATTTTCTAGACTTCTTCTTTATATATATATATATATATATATATATATATATATATATATATATATATATA
>JAHWXV010032354.1:0-11210 GCA_024586415.1 Phrixothrix hirtus
TAATTAATGTTCAGATCCTTTTATATAAAATCATTAACATTTATGTGTGTGTAGAATCACATCCCCATTAGCTCATTATTGTTAAGCTGTAAGGCATCTTAAATAATTTATTTTGTTCTGTATGCTATTATTTGATACTTTCAAATAAACCATTTAATCTTGTTAATTTAGTGTGTGTATTTTCTTTATTCTGAATTAGGCGTCTCTTTCGCTGTTTACGGCGTTGACTCAGTTTTAAAAGTTTAGCCGAACAGTAGACTTCGACTTACACTAATTTTTTTGCAGGTCTAAGTTCACCGTTTGATTTTTTGTAGAAAACAGCGTGGCGCATATTTTTTAGGGCATTATTATTTTGTTTGAAATTTTGGATTTAATCATAGCAACACTTGCTCAATATTTGGCAATAATTATTTGGGTTTAGCGCGTTGTCTATAATTGAAATTTTAGATATTCACGTTTATCTTTTTTTGGAAATTCATAGCGTGATTTGTGACGATCGTAATCCTTTTAAGACGCATTCTCATCACCGAAAACAAACTGTTTAAAAGCATCTAGGTTACCAACTTTATACCAGAGGCGTGCTGAAGACCCATCCCATTCTCTGTTAGGTATTCTGGCAGCTGGACTTCATCTCTCCTTTTTTTCTCTCTATCACGTGGACGCAGGTAAGAGCGATTTGAAGCGTGGCAGATATAAAATTTGGCGAGTTTTGTTACAATAACTGTGACAAGTTTTAGATTAACCAAGAAGTTTCTCTAATAAATTTTTAAAAATCGAGTAACCGGAAGTAGTTAGAGTATTAGTTGTGACCAACATATCTCAAACAGTAATCATCATATGATAATCAAAAACTATATTGAAGTTCTATATCTTCCATACATGAAACGGCAAGAATTTAGTTAAAATCTAATTACCGGAAGTGCCACTTTATTCTTGCAATTTTTAAATTTTTTGTAATTTTCTGGAAATGTTTTTAACAATTTCTTTGAAACTTGCTGCCGTTCTTATGCCTTTGACATCCTTTTACGTGAACTTAGAGGTATTCCTGAGAAAATGTGCTGAAGCGAGTTAAGCAGTGTTTCGCGTGTCCAGTAACTTGGATGGGTGACCGTTACAATAATCGTTTCCAAAATAAACGTAAATAATATTTTAATCATTTGTAGACATTTGCATAGTTGCATATCTATGTACGTAAGTGTAAGCCGTGTATTCTTACACCTGATTTTTGTAATTAAACTAATTGAAAGTCTTTGAACCATTTTATTATTGGTCGTCCGGTTAAAGGCACACTCAAGAACGAGAAGTGTATGCACAGTTGAAAAGGAGACTGGCTTGAACCGCAGCAACCATACAAAAGCATTAGAAGGCGCATTTACTTCGCCCACAATCAAAAACCACCAAAGCTAAATTCAGTGTTCATTATTGAGTTGCATTTGGTGTGGTAAATATATTCAACACAGTCGGGTAGCCTCGGTTTTTTGTGTTGTAGGATTTATAAAACAAAATAAAAACACCAATATAATTTTAATAGTACATGCATTTTTATAATCTGCGCAATTAATTGATATATTTATTTGCATCGGGACTAAATAGCGGTGTAGGTATATAGGTATACGTTCTCGAGCTATGTAAAAATATCCATAAATAAATAACTAAACATGGGAAAAACTTGTTAAAGACAGGAACATTATGTGTTTTTATACCTCCGCAAAGAAGCATTGTCAATTCTTTGGGTACTCTAGGAACATTTCCATATTTACTTCAACCAACTCGATAATTATTATATATATATATTGATATAGATAGTATCAATTAATTGATGAATATTAAACGAGCCACACATTGGGTACGCCAAATTGATGTAGATAGTATCAATTAATTTGAATAAACGAGTCACACGTTGGGCACGCCAAATTGATATGGATAGTATCAATTAATTGAAGAAACTGATCATTCCAATAATCTTAATATTTATAATTAAAACAATTTTGGTTTGAACTGTGTAACTTTAATTAAAAAATTAAACGTTTCGAAAACTATGTGTTTTCTTTTTCAATAAATTGACAACTCAAAATTGACAATTAATACTAACTGTGAAAGTTTCCATAAATATTTAGTGAATCTATTAATTAATTTTGAAAACTGGGTCATTTATTAAGATATAGAAACTACGCTAGATCTTTTTTTTATTATTATAAGTTAACAAATTAACCAGTTTAACTTACATAGGAAATTAATTAAAAATTGACTGTATTTTTTTTAAATTTATTTAATTGTTGAAGAGGTATAATAGAGTTATTATCAATCTACTTTTATTTTTATCATACAACAATCAACAGTGGTGATTTTATCATGTACATATATATCATGTATATATACAATATTCGCAATATTAAACCCATTAACTGAAGTATTGAGAAGGATAAAAACTAGGGTTTATTTTGCAAATAAAAAAATTGTTAATTACTGAAATATTCAAGCGAGCTGAGGGATTTAATTTTGCTTACTGGAAAAATTGGTATCCCTAAGGACCCAGATAGAGTTTCAAAGATAAAGTCTTAGGCTAATGTTAAAGCAAGTATTTTTACAGGTTATACAATACAATTTAAAGAAATAATAATTGTTCCTTGAATTATTAAAATTTATATAGTTGGAATTATTTTGGTCAATTTGGTGCTTTCGTGTAGACAAAGACAATTTCAATATATACCGTATAGCAAGAAATGACCTCCACATACAAACGAATGTATTGCTGTACTGCACTGTACTAATAATATTTACCAAGCGATTTTATCTTACTTCACGTCTGCAATTACTATAAAGTTGCAAGTTTGACGTTTATGTTTTAGTCATTTTTATTGACTGCAATTTAAAACTATTTATACTTTAAAATTAATTACCTGTATGATGATATTTCCGAATGATCTTTTTCAAAAACTTTAACCGTATTAAAAATTGTCTTATTATTAGGAATTGGTCTATTTGGAAATTGATTTGCAAACAAATGGCATACCTGCACTTCGCAAAGGATTACCTATAATACAATTTAATTATTTGTACTTTTTTTTGTATCGTATAATAATCCAGCTTGACTTAAAAAAATGCTGCGTACAATTAAACACTGGCATGCTAATTTAACTCGAATACGTGATTATTTAGTAGCTAATAAAATTCGAGAACGCGGTTGCACATTTTCAGTACGGCCACGCAAATAACTACTCGATATCTAGCTATCTTGTTTTTATAAACGCAACTCATTATTCCGTCCTATTCATTCTTATGGATTCCTTATGGTATGCTTGCCGCTTTCCAACCTGTATATATATTACTATTTTTCCAAATCTAACAATTACTTTTATTCACTATCGTAAAAATTAAGTTAGTTTAGTTAAAACTGTGTTCATATCTTATCTACGCTCAAATTTATACTTTATAAAATAAAGTCTAAAATTGTATTTTTATATGATTCCCAAAGATGCATTATTATGACAATTTGGCGTAACTATGTAATGTTTAATAATACCTTTATTTAGACGCTTCTGATAAGTCAGTTATTATTATACATAGGTGTACCAAAAGGAGTCTCCCTAATTATATAATTGGGAGATACATGGGTTGAGTTAGTTTTATGTCAAACCTGAAGGTATGTGATATTATCTCTAAGTACAAGTAGAGATCTTGCTACAAATATTATTCCAAGAGTTGTTTCTGTCCGAGTTTTGAAGAAATCAATATACTTCACATATTCGTGGCATATACTTAAAATTGGAAAAGTACATAAAATCCACACATATCAATGTATACATGAGGTGTTATAATAACTTACACACCTTTTGACCAAATTCCATATGCTGTATTGACCTTGTTCAAACCTATATGAAGAAATAAAATTAATCTTGAAGTTAAAAGTTTTCAAACATAAATCAAAAAAACGTCAACTACATCTAAGAAGACTTCCTAAACGCTACTGGATTATTGGTAAATAATGAACTAACTGTTTGTCAACTCTTTGCATTGAGTCAGAAAATTATATACGCACATATGTTTAAACTAAAATTATTTCGGAATGATCTGAGCAATTTCACATAAATTACAGTTGAATTTGGATAAATTCTGATTGACACTTAGATTGATAAGAGCACTGAGGTACGATTGACACATTTCGCAAGTGCAGGTGGCTTGAACAGCATGGACTGAGCTTATACGAAGTAGCATACTGCAAACCTGGTCCTTGTGAAAATGGACGGCGGTACCAATCTACGATTAAATGTCGGAAGATTAGCAATCTATCGTAGGACAGCCGCGTGACTAGAACTCGTCCACACCTTGTAGCTGGGCAAAACAAACAAAATTGTCTATTAGAATAACTTCAAAGCGAAATGAAAATTCTTGCACCTTAAATAAAACGGTAGAAGTAAGAATGGACTAAAAAGGTAACTTTGTGCGTAAGACCTTGATGTGTTTTGTACTGAATCGCCTTCGATAATAGCCGACATGTGGTTCCATATGTGCGAGAACGTTTATCATGTGAAATTTACAAGGACGGCTGAAAATTCAGTTGATCTCTAGATTAAATAAAGCGTTTCCTTAAAACAGTTAAATTAATTATGAACCTAATTTTAATGCATACGTTAAGGAGAAACGGAAATAAAGAAAATTTAGGAATATTCTATTGGAACGTGACAAGTACCCCAATTAAAAAACAAATAATCAAAACAATATGGTGAAATATTGACAATGAATAAATGTATTACTGTAATTGACGTTGTTTTTATTTGGATTTGGATTCATTTTTGATTAAATAAAAATACGAAATTGTTGTCTTCTCAACTTTTTATTTTTTCTTAATTTTCTACCCGAACGTTTTCGATGGTCTTCCTATGATAATAATTAATGTTAAATTAATAACGTCAAGGATAAAGATGTACCTTTGGTATTATTAATTTAATATTAATTATTATCATAGGAAGACCATCGAAAATGTTCCGATAGAAAACTGAAATAAATAATAAATTGGGAAGACTTGACATTTAATTAAATGTATTACTATTATTGCAAATAGTCACGTGATGTTAATGGCATAAGACTTTCAAACACGCAACTTTAGATTTTCTATTGCTTACAGTTATGAACGAGTCGACTACTTGCGGATCATGTCAGTGGATGATATGTCCTGGGCACCCCGATAAATTTATCGTTTCAAATTATCCCAGGGAATTGCCTCCATACGTATTCGATCTAATAGAAATCATACCGCGTATAAGAATTATCTTCGAATAACTTTATCTCGTGTTTAGCAGATCTGAAATGCAGATATCAGCTTTATTCGGCATTCTGTAGAAAAATCATGACGGACATCTTCGGGTTTTATATTTGGTAGTGAAGCAGTGTGTCGGTTCACCGAACGTGACAATCCCGTCTTTAGTTAAGTGGTAAGATTTCATTATCTCACACTTTTGTTTCTTCATTTATTGTTGTTGTTGATTGCGTTATTGAGAAACGTATTTCTTTAATGTAAAGACGTCAAAGCAAAAAGTAAATTGGGAAGAAAGGTATCCTTATATCTATTTAATAAGAAAGAATTTTGTCTTTGTCATATCTAGCTGTCCTTGCAATAGTTGTGATTTTTAACATGTTTTGCCGCCTTAATCGAAGTAAACCAATTACCCACGGCAATGTTGCAAAAAGTTCCATAAATTGAAATCACTGGTGCTTTGACTAATTGGGAACCAAGAGATTCGTCACTTGGTCAGTTTGCGTTACGAATACAAAGAATTGGATTAACCATATTGAATGTTATACAGTTTTTAACAAAAATTGAACGAAGTTTGTTTAGAATTTAATTTTGAGCATTTAAAGTATCATCCAAATAGCCGATTAATTTAGAACTTCTTCATTTTTAAAGCTTTTTGAAACAAGTCGCACATCTGTCTTGTAGAATTATATCTATAACTCCATTGTATGATCAAAATCTTTTATTCCATTTAATAATCACTCATTTTGACAAATGTGCAATTTACTTTCGATGCTTTTAAAGATTTTTCAATTCAAGCAATACTTAATTTTTGTTTGTTTATGGCAGTAACCGCTGTAATTAATGAAATGCATAGATAAAGGTTCTAACGGTATTTTAATTTTTCTAAATAAAAACTTAAGTTTAGTACCAAATGTTGCACTTAATATATTAATAATTAAATTCTAAACAACTTTGAATTTTTTTCTCAATTGTTACCAGATAGAGAAAATACAATTTAAAATATCGTAGAAAAATAATGGCAGAGTTTTTAATAGGAGGATGTTAATATAAAAAAATGAAAGATTGAAGTTTTCTCCTACGTTTGAAAATTAGGCACAAGTAAAAAGTCCGTAAAATGTCATATGAGTAAAAATAAATTAATATTTATAAGGTTTTTAACCAAAAGTTTTATATAAGATTGAATTTTCAAACTTCCGCGAGGTTTAGAAGAGAAAACTTTAATCTTTCATTTATTTATATTAACACCCTCCTTTTAAAAACTAATAGATGACTCTGACATTATTTTCGGTACGATATTTACACTTGCTAAACCCCATAGGGTTAAGACTGTCCAGGGAAACTGCTTCATGTAGATTGAAAATACAAATCTTTGTATCTTTACCTATTTAGTCAGGTTATATAAAACTTTTGGTGAAAAGCCTTATGACTGTTTATCTATTTTTTCCCTTATGACATTTTACGGGCTTTTTACTTGTGTCGAATTTTCAAACTTTCATGCCGTTTATAGGAGAAAACTTCAATCTTTCATTTATTTACACAATTTACATGGGAATTTCCTAGAATGCGTCTCTAAATGTTTGGAAACGGACAATTCGATAATACTCGAAATGTAAACTTACTTTAAAATCTAAATAATTTGTGATCAATCATGCAATATGTATGAGTAGTACAGTTTTCAGTATATTTTATATTAAACAAATCCCTCTATCTCTATTATAAAGAGAAAGAAACAGACGGAAAAAGTAATAAATCGGTAAAAATTCAAACTAACATCCCTAAAAATACTCCTTTCCATAGGGCAGCAAAAATTTTCCAAAACTAGCATTGCGCCTAATTAGGACAGAAATTCCGCTGTAACTAAGCAGGAAGTAAATTTTCCCTTAGTGGAAATAAACAGTAACTCAACTCTCTAAAGTAGGAAGAACAAAGCTGCTGAATACACTTTATTTACACTTTTACAAAAAAAAGGAAATAAGTAGTCTTAGTCGGAACCAAGACTAAGAAACTTCTAGACCTCCTTTTGTCATATCTGGAGCGGAGTTGTTTTCCAGATCAGGTTCTACTTTCAAAGAACTGCTTGTGGATTCCCGAGTTCATTATATTCAAAGGGACATCTGGTAAGAAATGCGTTTCATGTGAACTAATGATAATTGTCTTGCATAATATGGAAATAAATTTTTAAAAATTAATCTTACATGATGGTATTCTTAGAATTTATCGGTTAATAGGTTAAAAAATTAATTATGACCGAGATATAAACTACCAGTCATTCATCGGCTCCTTGCTAACAGAAACAAATTTTTCTTTAAGATTAGATACCAAGTCTTTCTAACTATTGATTATAGGCCTAAGAGCGCGATATAAAGTCAGTTTCTGGTCGATAAAT
This sequence comes from Phrixothrix hirtus, assembly GCA_024586415.1. NCBI lineage: Eukaryota > Metazoa > Arthropoda > Insecta > Coleoptera > Phengodidae > Phrixothrix > Phrixothrix hirtus. Next base: position 7,644 of record JAHWXV010032354.1, read on the forward strand.
CACTCTATGGAACTTGCAAATAATTATTGGTCCGAAACGTTCGTAGCTGTCTGTTAATCAAATGAGCGTTGAAAGAAACCAGACACCAATATACTCGATATTTTCGAAAATGTCAGGTCTTACTTATGAACTGATATAGAGTAGGGCCACGATCGATTACTTGGGGTGTTGGCAAGGAATCTTTGACCCTTCAAGTCCTTTTGTTTCATCATCGTTTAATTCTCGAAATTTCCTATCATCTTCGATCAGTTCTATTAATTGCAAACACGTGGATTTAAAAATAATCGTAGTCTTTGCAAAACCCAAATGCTCGATTTGCTTTAATAAAGGTACCGATCTAATTGATAACTTCAAAAAGCAACTTTCTCAGTAGATTTTAAATATGAATTAATAAATTCCTAGAGTTTCTCTTGAATAACCGTAATTTCTTCCTCCAACAATATTTCTAGCTCAGGATAAATAGCCATTATTTGAAGATTCGTTGCCTTTGCGTTTAATTGCACATAAGCGGTAAAAAAAGTAGCTTCATTTCCTTCAAATTTCAATTTGTGCTCTAATTGATCACTACGTACCACATTTAAATATAATAATGACATGCTTTTTGGTTAGCCAAATCTAAGCACTATATGTCAAACTTCAAAAATATACTAATAGACCAACAATGTATCAAACGTTGGCAAAGTGCTAAACTATCTTGAACCCACCCCCGACAAATATAACTCTAAAACTATACCAAAATTGCAAATAGCTTCAAACTTATAAACCATCAATAAACAAATTAGAAGTTATTAAGTTAAATAACTGGTGCGAATTGTTCATTAATTACATAATCCATCTCCATGTTTATGTGTCAGTGTAAAAAAATTTTTTTGTCAAAATAAATTATACAAAACATCCCTTATGGTAAAATGATATTTAATCACTATGTAACATAGCTGCAACCGAGCGAATGATGATATTCTCCCCTCATTGTAGGCTCTGAGGAATAATGTGTTTCGCATTTGCTGTGAAATGTGTTTAAACGTGCATTTGCTTAAACAAGTATAACAAAAAAGATACATCAATTACACTCCATAAAATGGCGATCTATTAAGGTTTATTTAAAATAACTTAGATTACTAATATCAAGTAAAGACATATATTTATAAAACTTCAACGTAACATAACCTATATCAATAGGATCTATAGTGTAAATAACAAAAAACTCCACTTTATCAGACCATGTGTAGTTTGATTAATATTTAGAGTTTGTTGCGCAGTAATTAGCGGTCCTGCGGTCACCACACGCCAAATTAACCGACACATAACAGAACTGAAAACGATTTCTTAAAAAATGTGGCGTGAGACAATACACAACTTTTTCTTACGAAGATCATATCGAATGTTTTCCTGTTACGCCATTGTGTTGGACTTGAATCAGACGGACACTGTCCTTTACCTACTTTGTTAGTATTTAATATATCTTTAATTTGTCTAATTTTGAGGTACAGGAATAACTATTTTTAATTTGTTTTTTAAATGAGAAAAAGTGATTCAAGTAAATACTAGATTTAGATATCTCATTACGTGAGTTGTGGCTTACTCAATTTCATTTTTTTACATTGAGACCTATACGGGAACGGGTTCATGAACAAAAACAAGGGGTAATTATATATTTTTAAATATTTATTAAAATAAAAATGAATTGTATCGACATAAGTACAATCAATAATTATACAAATCTGTAGAAAAGCAGTGCATCCAGGGAGGTAAACATTTAAAAACTCTAGCCAATTTACAATCATTAGACTCATTGGCGTCGTTCGTGGAGTAAAAGAATCTGGTGTGGGACACATGATTTTCTATTACGTATGCAAAAAGTGTCCACAAATGATCAAAATATTATTTACGTTTATGTTGGAAACGATCTTTGTAACGATCACCCATCCAAATTACTGGACACGCAAAATGCTGGTTAACGCCAGAAATTTTCTCCGATAAATAGTTTTAACGCATTTTTTCAGAAAAGCGGATAAGTTCGCGTAAAAGGGCATCAAACACATAAAAAAATTAGCAATTTGTGAAAAATTATTGTAGTTGTTTTCGAAAAAATCGTAAAATATTGAAAATTGTGCAAGAATAAAGTGGCACTTCTGGTCATGCCTGATGTGCTAAACTTGAAAATTTAAATATAAAATTTCATTTTATATGATGTTTGGTTTTGAGATATGTTGTTCGCAATTAATACTTCAAGTACTTCCAGTTACTTGATTTTCGAAAATGTATTAGAAAAACTGTCAAGTTCATATAAAACGGAATGAATAACTACGTTAAAAACGTCTTGATATCCGATTTCAAGAAAATCGTGAAAAACGAAAAATTTGGAAAACATTATAAAATCACAGAAATAACATGGTACTTCCGGTAACGTTTTTCGATTTTAATCGAATTATTGATTTTGTATACAAAAGTACGTAGTATAATAAAGCGGTTTCTGGGACGCAACCTATCCTATGTAAAAAACGGTCCACCATTTTGGTGGTGGGAAGTAATTAACAGGTTATAGATGCATAAAGTGGGAGGAGTTGTGAGTCGTCCATTTGCAAAGTAGGCGGAGTAATCTTTTATTTAGAAAATGGGTGATGGTATCAAGAGAAAGGGCGTGGTTGTATCGGTCGGCCATTTTGTTTGTAGGGTGGTGGTTCGAAGCGGGTTGGTGGCAAGCGTCTATTTGAAAGTGTTTGGCAGCAAGAATGAGCGTGGATGTATCGTGCGGCCATTTTCTTTGTAGGGAGGTGGTTTGTTGACGGCTGGTGCTTTGTTTGTAATTAAATGGCGTGACGGAGTTATGTAGGAGAGGGATAGAGAGAGAGGTTCGCCGAACTGCAATGACCTCCTGCACATCTAAACTTGTTTGAATTCTAACAAAATTTTCCTGTAAGGTAGAGACAACTTCATATGTTAGAGATAGAGAGAGAGAGAGAGAGGAGCTATAGGTTCTTCGAACTGGAATAACCTGGAAATTTATACCTTGATACTAATGTTTAAGAAATTAGAAGTGTATTGAACTCATTGCAAGAACTACATTTAATCTTAATTGAATGATGGATTACTATTACTGTTGTACAAAGAGAAAGTGCTTCCGTCAGCCAAGAATTCTGTACGATGGTTTGGCATGTAAAGTTTGTGAGTTGTTTACTTATTGTCGTTGTAAATGTGTGACATGGCAAGCTATTTTAACTGAAAAAAGAAGTAAACAAAAGGAACAGACAAAGTACAGGAAAGGTATGGAGGACTTCTTCAGAGGATAAATAAGTTAAAGTTTTTAATTTATGTTAGTATGGAATTAGATACGTTAGCGTTAACAATATGTTCAGTATAACATCAGTAGTACTTCTTGCATGCGTAATAGTGTTTGTAGTTGATAATGATAATAATGTAACAACGAAAGCGGCTAATTGTAGTAAAGAAGAAGAAGCCATTATAAGCTATTTACATAAATATGGTTATTTGGATGTAGAAAATGAGAATGAGCTACAGACTGTTAAAATAGATTCAGAAAAATTTGTTTTTGCTTTAAAAAGATTT
>JAHWXV010032364.1:0-13171 GCA_024586415.1 Phrixothrix hirtus
TTATATATATATATATATATATATATATATATATATATATATATATATATATATATATACTTATGTTTTACAAAATTACAGGTACGACAATGGTGGATATAGAAGTACAAAATAAGTTACAAAACCTGGTACTTATTTATATTTTAGATAGTTTATTTTTATTCTAAATACTGACAATATTTTCCATAATGAATGTATCCATAAAATTATTTGTTTTTATTTAAAAATTTTTAATTAACTACATTTCTAAAAAGAATTTGATAAGCAATAAATATAATCATTGGAAAACACCTGAAATATAACCACAAGACACAGGGACCTAATTATTAACTAGTCACTGCAATACTACTATTAATGTACAATTATTTTTCCACGTGTATACAGTCATATTATACAATTTTTGGGTAATTGGAAATATTTGTTAACCGTGTTGCCGCTGTGACATTAATACAAGTTTATGTAAAGTTTACTATAAAGTAACTTGAATAAGTACTGCTTCCGAAAACAAGTCACAACAATGTAACTAAGAAGGAACGTTAAACGTAACTAAAGAGTGAAAGGTGGGCAGTCTTATAGAAATCCACAAGTATTCAAAGAAGAACCGCACGCTGTAATTTTTTTAAACCAGGCTGCTTAAACATAATTCAAAAAGCAACTCGGGAGTTACAAAACCTGGGACATTCTTAACCAAACATTAACTTATAGTAACCTATATTTTAACTATTGTTAGGAAATTGCATATTTTTGCTATCTGGGGTAGGTACGTGAGTTGGTATTACGTATAATACTTTACACAGAAAACTCAAATCAATTGGCAGTCAAAAGTATATGCCTTCCTATTCCATAAATTAGCTCAACCTACCCCATTTAGTGATGGATAGAAACGACAATTAAATCCTCACAGGACGTTTTTCATGAATTGGCTATGCAATATCTAATAAAAGTACCATTTTCTTACACTGAAAGCTTAGATGTATATAAATGACTCTATTATGAGACAAAAATGGCTGGGTATGATTGGGTATCTACTTTATGCAAACTAATCTTCAGGCAGATGTACATAAGTACAAGACAGCAAGTATTCATAGAACCGATGGGTTCTACAATACTGAAGACGAACTAACTTCTGCCCATGTGGAACTAGTGGTGGACGAATTTAAATTTTAGGTTCAAAAAGTTTATAAGAGGCTAAACTATAACAGTTATCATTGTTATGAGTGCTTCTGGCAATTGCGTACCGCCATTATTCATTTTCCTGAACGAAAATCGTACTTCTCTACTGAGAAAGGGAGGCCAACAATAGAGAGTTTATCAGCATACCTCTCACAAATGAATAAATAAAGATATGTTTGTGACATTGTCCAATAAATTAGGAAATACCATCCTACTAGTATTACACAAACACAAAGGTCGTGCAATTTTAGAGACGTAAAATTTCTGTAACACAAACAATATAGCAATTCCCTTTATTCCACCTCGTTTATCACAGAGAACCCAACCTTCAACTGTTGTAATTGTTAAATTAAAATTAATTCTATTCTAGCTTCCGTTTAAGACTTAATTTACTAAGTTCTTAGACGTATAAAAAATAAATCTTTTTAAAAAATAAGTTACCACAAGCGAACATTGAATCCGCAAGACTTTTAATCGATGTATATTCTTTGAAAACCATAGGCTTTGTTTTTTGGTAGCTATTGTTAATTTTCCGTATTTAGGCGCAATTGGTTCTTTGCTAGTAAATAACACTAAAATCTTCTCCATCACATTGTTGCTTCTCTCCTCATTCACAATCAAAGAAAGTAAATCATTTTTCCTCTGAAATTGCTGAATTCTATCTATTTAATCTCAGATTCGTTTTTCAAGTTTGCAAGCCTTTTATCAACTTACATTTTTATTTCACAAAGATTAGATTGAACTAAGTTATAAACATTATGTGGAGGTTTTTCGAGAAACTCATTACCCTTGAGTAGATTTGATACCGCTTCTTTTGCACTTTCTGCAACATCTCTTTAATTTCTAGTATAATTTCGGATATAATAGGTGATATTTGATCTGATGTAGGTTTCCAGGTACTTTAACACAAAATCACCAATGAACAAGGAGTCGTCATTTACGTCGTGTATCTAAATAATCAATAATTAAATATAAGCAACAATTAATACAAACTTTACAGTTATTCAAAAGATCATTATCGCTAACGGAAGTCATCAATTAGCTAGAGACTAGATGATTTAGTATAAACAATAAAAGTTTAGCTACTTTTGCCATCTAAGTAGCTATAAGTGATTTCTTAATTATTCTTAATAATGTTTGAATGAAAATTAAAGCTTTAAAGGTTTATTAAATACAATATTAAAGCATATGTACTTATTTTAACTTAGTTTTACGTAAATTAATTAATTGCTTAATTTAGTTTTCTGTTATTGCTTGTGCTTCTAAACTATTCGTTTTGTAGAAATGCCCTCTTGTTTAACTAAGCGATGATCTTGAAGGATCGTTATCAGTTTGCGAAATTTAAGGTGCTGTTTCTAGACCCCTGTATTCTAAAAGATAACTTTGATGCCCAGTTTGTGACAACTTTGGACACACGTTGCTAGTACGCCACTGTAATATGAAATAGATACTTTGCCGTCGCTTGCAGGTACTTTTATATATTTCGTAGCATTGACACGGCAACCGCTGCTTTATAGGTTTGGACGTGGTGTTCGTACATCAAAATTGTTTTCTTACTTTGTACATTTTGCAAACGGTTGAATTCTCTTTGCGGATATGCTTAATGTATTAGTTCCTTTGCTGGAAGTTGCTATGATGCGAAGCGATGCTGTTTACTTAATATTATTAATGATACATCAATGTGTCTTATCTTCAAGTAATTTATCGTTTGAAACCTTTTTAACTACTATATCTTTGTAGCGTATTTCAAACGTTTTTAAATACTGTCACAGTCCTTTTTCACATTGTGACAATTTATAATTTTATATAAAACTTTTTAGCCCTTCCGTCTGCTACGCCCATGAGCGATCGCTTTTGTTAATTTACATAAGTTTATGCTTAAACGATGTGTATTACAAATTTAAGTTAACTACATTTTTCAATTCTTTTCTTCTAATGGTTATTTTGTAATTAATTGTTGATTACCTTTTTATGTTACTCCATTCTCCTTACTTTACATAAATTTCAAAGTTTTATCGATGCGCTCTTTAAGAAATTCGTTCTACGCGCTACCTAATCTGCTTCTAAGCTCGTTTTGAAAACCACATTCTATTGTAAAACACGTTCGAATTTACTGGTGCGAATTTATTGTGTTTTAATACTGTTTCTTGCTGCTATTTAAAGAAACCCATTACTTGCTAAGATGGGGTGAGTCTTTTACCTTGATCTGTTAGAAACCTAATTAATTTTGTTTTTTTTGGATTTATAGTTTTTTTATCTACTTGGTTACTTCGTCTGCCTACTATGCACTCGGACTGCTGTCTTGGTGTCTGAATAATTTATCGATGGTCAATCAATTGGCGGACTCGGACGTTTTATATATTTTGTATAAGTTTCGAAGGATGCTGTATAAGGAGCCTTCCTTATATTACGACCCCCAGTTGTCCATACTTTGGGCTTGATCTCCCGTATGGTTATCCTTTGCTCCTGGACGCTGGTCTGTCGACAGCCTCGCTTCTTACCACCTATCATCAATAAATCAGAGTCGGTCTGTCAAATCCTTTTTTTCTCTATTAGTTACTTAATGTATGATTCTTTTTTATACTGTTAAACATTGATTGCGTAAAATGCTTTACTTTCCGATTATTATAATTTCTATTAATAACTTTAGTTAGATAGTTAAACATTAAATTAGTTTTGTAGCATGCGTTTTACTTAAATTGTGATTTTTAAATTTTCATGTGTAAATTTGTAAAACAAAGGACAATCTTTGGTTAATTGTTTACAGTTCGGCACCTAGCTTCCATTTTAAAAGAAACCTACTTAATGAATTTATGATCCTCTATTTTGTTGCAACTAAATTGAAGAATAACGGTCTATCTAATTACTTTCAAATACTTTGCTTAATTAAAACATTTGCTAAATTTTAAAAAAGTTGGCCAAATCTGTCCACAGATTCGTCCCGTTCTTTTCTTTCAAGGCATTTATTTGTTTATATTTAATTATACAAAATATTTGTAAACGATAAAATTTATACAACTTTAATCTAGTACCTATGTTTTTAGTTTTATTGTAATATTGTGCTAGACAGCCGGATTAATATATAAAAACAGTTTTTATTGGCCGCCACATGTTTAACCTTTAATGTTCTACTTCAAATTAGAAAACTCAAATTGCATTCATTTCTGAACTTTTAAATAATTTACTTTTGATGATTTAAAAACATTGTCATATTTGTGTAATTCTTAGTTTTGCCTATTAAACGGTAAATAAATAATTATCTTTTTAATGTTTCAGCAGTACACAGAATTATTATTTCTTGTTACCTAAATTTATTTTCAGGTGAATTATTTTATTTACATAGGTTAGCTGGTGTGATCAAAAAGTTATTAGACACTGCTATTAATATTATGTTATAGGTAAATTTTTGAACACGTACTTTTGAATTTATTATTTTTACGGCGTGATACCTAGATATGTTTCGCCTTTAGCATATACAGGGTGCACCGTAAATGTCCTTACTCCCTTACAGGTCTTGCTCTGCAAGTTATTTGTATACTTAAGGCGTGACGCTTGAAAGCATTCCTTTCTTATCTCTACGATCTTATTTAGCTAATAAGCTTCTTTACCTTAAGATAATTCAACGGCTCATCATCCTCTCGCGATAAAGCTGCCCGAGTCAAACAACCCTCTCTTTTATCACGTGAGTTACCTTTCGTTTCCTTTCCTATTTTTCTCTCCTTTTGCTTCTTATTTTAGGACGAAGTTAGCTTACGTGGCAATACTATCCTAAGATAATTTTCTTAAGGTAATAAAATTCACGTTTTCGATATTCTGTTTCTTGGTTGTTGAAATTCCGTAATTTTAAATAATAGTATTGTGAGGGATCCATGAGTATCCTCAAAAGTTTAAAGTTACAAATTATATCTATTTTGAATGGATACTGTTACTTAGTCCGTTACAAACAAATTTATGTACAGCTACGGTGCAACAACGAATCAAGCACAAGTAAATAACTAATAAATACCAGTATTGGCGATTTGACAACCAAAATTAGCAACTAAAACTTAACATTAAGTTCTGTTTTCAGTAAATCTCTCCAATATTGTATCATGGGAAAGTAAGAATAAAAAAAATTCAAGGGACTGTAAAATCAGCATTAAGAAGGTTTACTTCGACGACATTTGAGAAACTATTCGAAGAAATAGAAAGAAAATATAGTACAAGGAAAAGAATATATGTAGATAGAATTGCGGGTTATAGGAAGTAGAAAAGTATGAAGCGTAGTAAGCAGCCTTCCCAAATTAATGCAACAGTTTCAAGTGAAATTTAATAAAAGCTTTACTGTCGAAAGTGATGGAACTAGCATCAGTAGAGATTATTGCAAGCGTTTACTGCCTATACAGCAAAACTGAGTAAATTATATTTGGGGAGTTGGCAAAAATAATAAGCTATGGTATTATTCCGCAATTGGGTAAAATAGACGCACAATGGGTGTTCTGGCTAGGAAAAACTCCTTCATTTTGCAAATGAGAGTAAAAAATGTAAGTATATTAGTATGCACCGAATATATTTTTAACTATCTTATTTGATGAATATATTAATATATTACTTGATTTAATCTTTGAAGCAGGGTTAGTCTAATTGTCCCATAAATTAGCCCAGATTCCTCACACACGTGGTCAATAAGGGCCAAATCCACGTTTTAGGAAACAACTGTATTTTTATGAATTAAACAAAGTGAGTGTACGAAGTTCCAAATAAAAGTTAACTTTTTCTTAATTATATAGGCATTTCCTTAAGTGGTGTGCCTTCTGCCTATCCCACCCATTTGCAGCACACAAACTCGATGAATGCATTTATTAAATATATCGTAGATTGCATGTGGGAGTAAATTAACACGAAATATATTTTCAATATAAAATTTATTTTATATTAGATATAGTAAGAGCTTTCACTTATAATATTTATTACATCGATTTCGTAACTGGCCTGGCATACACATCGTATATAAAAAACTAATAAAACTGAGATGTATTTAAATTTATACCTTACAGTTGAAACGAAACATTACCACTAGTAAAAAAAGCATAAAGTGAATTTTGTCGGTCGAGTATAAAATTTTTTACACTAAATTGGCTTAAAATGAATCTCTGTAAAGCTTGCAGTTTCATTTTAAATTGCTATTTATTTGAGTTAAACCATTAAACCCTATCCCAACCTTTTATAAAACTTTATTGACCAAAAGAAATTATATTCAATTTTTTGTTCAACTTAGCCGTCATTTCACAACGTTTATTAAATTCGTAAAATAAATTTTGAAGGAATTATACTAAATCCTAACAGCTTTTCTAAATTTCCGCAAAGAATCCTTTATTTGTAATAATTGATTCCGGAAAATCGATAGAACAAGCTTTTACTGGTATAAATCATTAATACAATTGTTAAAACTTCTCTGTATACAGGTGAATAAAGTGCTATAGCATCAGAACAAATTAGTTTGAAATCGATTTCTAATCTATAAACGAAAAAGTTGAGGTAAGTAATAAAACTTGGCCAAAATCCAATTATAAGACTGCAACAAAGCTTTACAAAAACGACAAACATACGGCTTGCAATAAAAGTTAATCATTTCACGAATTCTCAAATCCTTTTTACGAATCGGTATTCAGGTGGTATCACGCCTCTATGGCTTGAGCTTTCAATTGCTTCCAAGGGATTTCGAATTCATAGAATCAAGGTGTATACATGGTGACATTTGCTTTTTCTGAATTTATTAAAAATGTATGTAGCATAAAAATGAATAGTCTTTTAATTTTAAAATGTCAGACTATCATAAATTATTTAAAATAAAATTATTAAATATATTTCATAAATAAAGTCGCAACTGTATTTATTAGTGCAAAATATATATCCATATTAATGACATATTTAATAATTGGAACATTGCTTTTAATATCTATCTGTAGTCTATCAGTATTAAATATTTGTTTCTCTTAAAGTATTCTTCGTTGCTTTTAATAAAACGGTTTTATAGCATAACTGTAATACTATAATAATTTTAAGAGTATATTAAGTGCCAAAAGTGTTAGTAACATTTTCAGTTAACTTTCAGAAAAGCACTCAGTACGTTACTACCTATATCTCTGCAATTATTTATCAAATTATATATACAAGAATGACTTAAAACAAGTGTCATAAATTATCGAAAGAAAACCACTTTTCAATAATTCTGCAAAACAACTTTTTTATGACACCACATTTGTTGGATATATGAAAAGCATCAATCTATAGTAATATATTTTGATGAAAAATAGCTGGTGTCTCTAGAAATGTAGATTTGGTTATAGCTGCAGCAATAAAAACACTTATTAATAACTGGAACGGTATTCACAAGATTGTTTTTCTTTCATAATAGGCATATAGCAATTAATCGTAGAAAACATAACGATAATGCTAGTTTTGCAAAACCAACGTTTTTATAGAAATTAATACATATTCAACAGCAATATTGCTTTCTTCATAACGCATAAAAAGTGGAATAGCGAACAATTTTAAAATTTGAGGAAGTTAATACACTTTCTTGGATCTCGTTGTTTCCAAAATTTAGGAGGTCCAAAACAATAATTACACAAACGCCATTAGAAATCGTTTGAAAATCTTAAACACCAAATAATTTTGGGAGACTGTGTGCCGTGTTTTGCAACTCACATACGTCAGATTAATGATTCATTTTTAAAAACTTACAGCCAACTAGGCAAGCGGGGTGATTCACTTTTAAACTCTTTTTAAGTTAGGAAAATAACTGAAAGCGCGAAGAATGCTTCATTTAATCACATTAACATCAATTCAAAGTACCAAACCTTCAAAATTTCATTTCATAAAAGCACATGGAAAGTCCAAGTGTGCCAACGTCTCTGTTTTTTGTATTACTTACTCGAAATTAAGTTGAACACATTTTCTGCTACCGATAATTACTGTACAATCAATTCTCGCATCATCCATGACATCAACTACTCACAAAATAATTAAGCATTGTTAAACTTTGTCTTCATAGAATTCTCGTGGTCAAGATTTCAACACATTTAAGCAACAAAACTTTTTAAACTTGTTCCTAAATTTGTGAAAGTTCACGGTCATTCGGTAACAACTGCACAATTTTGGGTGGTCTTTCAAATCTTGGGTTTGCTTTAGACAAATGGAAATTTATTGACTTGTACCTAATACCGGATTACTTAGCTGTTCTTCAACTATTTCCAAAAGAGCGTTCTGAAGGTTTTACTTACTGCAGAACTTGTTAGCATGCCCGTTTCCGATAGACTTCCATATATTGTTATTATTTACTATTACTGAAATATTACGAACCTTGCAAGAACAGTAATCCTTTATGCAGCTAAAAGATAAGTATTATAGAATCTGGAAGCTTTATAAACAGTAATGTTCACTGTCAACTATAGTTTTAAAAGCATGGTTGGTCATTGTGCCTTTTTACTTACTTTGACCCTTCGAAATTCTAATACGGTGGAGTCATACCCCTCTATTTGGTCAATATGCCACTGCTTTTAGTAATAAAGGTTTTCCAATCTTATACTTAAACAACAGGTCATTTACTTTATTCATAGACTAGCCTTTTTATAGTTTCAAAAGTGTTAGGTGCAATTTACAAGTTTTCACACGTTGTTTTGATACGGATAAAGTTTTTGGCGGAATTAAAAACAGAAATCTGGTAAATGCTAGTAGAAGTATATATTAAAACCCTTCTGGAGTTTTGCGAAACACTCTCACACAATCGACATGTAGGATGTAGAACAAAACTGCCACGTCATCAATAGGAAGTAGCAGTTTTTGCTTAGGACTGGTGCATTATGCAATTTAAATGGCAGTCACCACACCTTTGAACATTTTACCAACTCGAAAACTAGAAACAATGTTTAATATTTGCGAAGGTCTTGTCAGAACCGGTATGGTAGTTTTCGTCATGGAGCAGTCTCATCAAATAGAGACGATTGTCCTTTAGCAGACGTATACTATTGATAGGATGATTTTGGTCGGGGTTGATTTACCTAAATAAACAATTCAATCGAAACTATTTAATTGTTTTGAAAAGTACTTATCTTGGTTCCCTAACTTATAGATTAATTATTTATACCGATTCAACTTAATATTTATTTAATAGCACACTAGTAATAATTGTTTATATTTATATTTATTAATAATAACTTCTTAACAAGGCAAACTTCTTAGAAAATCTAAACTAGAGGAATTTTAACCGCTATTTATCTAGAAAGGAGAAGTTCTGAAAATATTCAAGAATGGCTAGAAATAACATTAACCAGCATGCTGATGTAACCAATCCACTGCCATGACTCATTGCTCTGGCCTCGAATTAATTTAGATATCAGGTGCAGTACTGAGTTATTCTTGACTACATCATTTATTTTAGGTCCATGGAATGTTCTAGAATGTTTTGGAATTTTCTACAAAAATTATTATTATATCTAATTTTGTTACACTATCATTTTGACATAAATAGTCGTGGTTAGTTGCAAATAAGGTAACTTTCATTTAATATCTTGCATTTCAGAATTTTATTATAATCTATTTTAACGAATTGTTTGGGACATATATTAAAAAATTCCCTTTGATGTCCATTTTGAAGACCCCGTACGTTTAATAGGTTTTCTACTTTAACATTCCCTGATTTGATTTCGTAGTTAGTAATATCTTGACCTAAACTTTAAATTTCCGTTTTAAAAAATCTACACTTTTTAAATTTAGAGCAAATTCGGATGATAATAGTGTAATCAAGACACGCATGATCGTTTCGTACCCACACCAACGACTTCCGAAACTATTAATATATCGTCTATGTAGACCTGAACGTTTTTGTCTCTTAAATTGCTCTAAACTTTACAAATCGGTCGTTGAAGGACGACAAGGGATCGAGGAATCGAAAGTTATGCTCAGAATACCCATTCGGCGTACGAAATTCGATTTTTTTGACAGAGTTGTAAGCTATGGATCTTATCGTTTACCGAAGGAGGGAAAAACGGTCTTTAACAGATATCTCATTCAAAGTATGGTAATCTACTTAGAATATGCTATCACCCTATATGTACTAAAATAGTTCAGCTGGCATACTACGAGTTACATTCGTGAATAATGTTATTCCCTAATGGACCATTAATTATAGATTTTTCTTTTTGCCGTTCACAATTCCATACGGGAAGTTCTGTACAGCTTACTTTGTCGGTATTTAATTGTATTTATTATTCTCCAGTTACTATTCTTGTAATTGAATCTTCAATTATGGTACGACTATTTAACTTTTAAAGTAAATTTTAAGTGGATTTTAACAGATTTCAATGTTGATGAATAATTTTGTGCTTTATTAAGTTTGAGTGTTCATTCTATCATCATCTATATACCCAATTAATTAGAAAAATAGTTCGAAATACATCATTCTTTACATTCGATGTTTGAAGTTAGGACAAGACTAAACCTTATTGCTAGCCTTTCCATTTAGAAATGTAAAAAATGTGGCATTTGCTAGCTAACTGCCGTTTAGAAGCGAATCTATTAGGTTTTAAACTAATATACTCAACTACGCTAGCCAAGGTGACTTGAGTGTCTAATAGTCAACAATGTAATTCCTTGAAGTTACCCTGCTACTTTTAGATTTAGGAATTGTTTTTATTAGTCTTATTTTATCGCATAAGATCGTACCTTGTTAGATATTCATTAAGACCTGCTTTTTCAGATCAGAATTACATAACCATACTCACGTAAAGACTTTTACAGTATATCTATTATTTAAGAAACAGCTTATTTCGTTTCGCCATATTTTGCTTATTTCGACCCAGAGGTCGTCTTTTGTTAATTTTTAAGGTATTCTGATAATGACATAAATAATATTATAGAATTGAATAGATTAAGACTGTATGAAATATAAGTATGCTTATAATATATCTCAAGGCAATACAGGTTCCATAAATTAAATTATGTTAACTACAGGGGATAATTGCGCCCAAGCAGTGTCAGCAAGGCAAGATGGGGCCCTCAAGGAATATGAATGTTAATCAGTTAGTCTTGTGATACCCATTTGTGAAATTGCCAAAATTAACACACCGTTGGTTTCACCTCAACAGCATAGACATAGTAAATCCAGAAACGTTTGCATGCACAACCGAAGAACACTAAATATTTAGCAGAGATGATGGTCAAGCACATGGCACGCTTTCTTGATGGGTCTATCGGAAAAATAGGTCACAATACGCTTGAATCTAGGCGTCGATTAGATAGATATTATAATTTAAGGTTTTATGTCAGATAGTGAAAATTGAGAGAGAGTTTTGGAAGAATTTAGAAATATGGTTCCTTTGCCTATATTTGGGGTGCTGAATTCGAATTTTTGACCTAGAATTTTTACTGGCATTCAAGTCAAAAGATCATAGAATCTTGGGCAATTTTCCAGTTTATCACCCATTACTAATAAACCGTACATTTAACAAAAAAGGTCCCATATCAAAATGAAGTTGCTGATATCCCACGTTTGAAACCTTTTTTTAAAGTTTCAAATTATAAAACTATATATAAAATATCTAATTTTTGTGACTTTACACAATTCTAGAAACAGGGCTAAAAATATATGTGCTACGCATGAATTCAATTAAACGCCACCGTACTAATGGAAACTTACATGAGCAATTCAAGTGTTTTAGATGTGCGTTTTCATTTTAATTCGTATGTGCCTTATATGTGTAATGCATTCAACAGAAGATAAGCTAAGTATTCTGTCATGTTTCGGCTGTTTGCAAGGCCCTGGCTAAATCAAATCAGCTGCCGTAGATTATGAAGGAATATTGCCTGCGTCATCATGTTTCCAAGTCAGTTTCCCAATTAAGTACAAATATGTCGCTTTGGTCAGGCTCCTTAACTTCAATCGCCTTAATGTCTTGAAGTAGGATTTCATCTATGTCTTTCGCATCGTCAGAAATTATTATGCTAACGTTTGCACACTTAATAAAGCAACTCAGGTAGATGAACGAATGGTATAGTCTTCCTTTTTTGCAGCCACAGTTACCTCCACAGTTTTGGTACAACTATAACATATGAATCTGTGAAAATTGGCACGAGCTAGTGGTTGATTGGTTGTGACTGATATGATGCCGTTTTTAGATTTCTTCCACTCTCATTTGTTTGTGGAGTTTTCGTTTCCAAGTCCAAGTTTGCTGTACTTGATGGTATATTCATAGTGAATGCTGATGTGCTGCATTTTTGTGGGATGTGCGGACACGGTGTTGGCAGCTCGCTAACTGTATACATCTCTGGTACCCACGATTAGACAAAGATAGATTTATTTCCCTTTAAATCTATATTACCCACATAGGGGGAGTTTACCTGCCTGCGGATCAAATCATGGTTCTAAACACCTGAATAAGGTTATGTAGATTAGGTCTAGTATCTAGAGTTTGCAGGAATGGCAACCTATCCTGCTCATAGAATGCTGATGTTTAGTTGCATCCGCTTATTGCATGACAAACCAGCATATCATCAGCAATGGCTGTATCAATACAGTCCTGTGCTGCATATATCTTGATAAGGAATTTTACCTCTTCCAGGTTTCAGGTAGTAGTAGTTAACTTGTCGATAAAAGTTTACCAAAGCGACCGACTATCATTACAGTTACTTGTACTAGCAAAATCAAGCGCTATAGTGACAACTAATCCGTCAGAGGCTTAACTCAGTCGTTACATTTAATTTGACTCAGTAAGAAACACCTCCAACAATTCTTGTAATACCTTGGAATTAATCAAGGGTGTATATAATCAACATGTATTTGGCTAATCATATAGTATAGTATAGTTTAGTATAGCATATATATATATATATATATATGCCATACTATATACTATATATATATATATATACACACTATACTATATATATATATATATATATACTATACTATACTATATATATATATATATATATATATATATATATATATATATATATA
>JAHWXV010032370.1:0-12873 GCA_024586415.1 Phrixothrix hirtus
TCCAAAATAAACGTAGACAATAATTTAATCATTTGTGGACACTATTGGCATATCTATGTGCGTAAGAGAAAGTCGTGTGTTGTTTCACACCAGATTTTTTCCATATAAGATATTAGATCCTTTCAGGTTTGGACAATACTTTGCTGAAGAATCCTATTACCCGTTGTTGTCCGTCTTACATTTGCGACAGTACTGCACCGATACCCGCGTGGCTAGCATTTGTATCAAAAACAAACCTACCCTACATTCTAGGGTAACCGGATATGGGTTTAAGTGTTTTAAATGACTCGTGGATGTTATTATTCCATAAATATGGTTTGTTGTTCTTCAGCAAATCCACGTAAAAATGGACGATAGTAAGTACACAACCTCAAGAAGCTTCGCAATTCTCAATTTCAGTTGTGGATATTCTCGTACGGACTGAATTTTCGCTGAATCAGTTGCTATACTTTCCTTAGGAACCATATGACTCACGTATTTTACTTTGTTTCGAAACAAGTTACACCTTTACCGACTAAGCTGTAAATTTGCACTCGAGGTCTCAAAAAACATGTTCCAAATTTTTCAGGTGTATACCAGACATATTTTCCAAGACAGTCCTCTCAGGACCAATTCCACTAGCCTTTCAAATCTCGCTTGTGCATAGCTCAGGCCACAAGGCATCACTGTGAACTGCCAGGGACCAGATCCAATTGAGAATGTCGCCTTTTCCCGGTGTTCAGGCCTCAAGCCGACTTACCAATATCCATTTTTCATTCCTAAAGTCGAAAACCATTTAGAACTAGAAAGCGTATTCAAAATGTTATCAATTCTGGATAGTGAGTAGTTGTCCTGCTTGGTAACATTATTCAAGCGACGGTAATCCACAGACAATCTATTGCTACGATATTGTTTCTTAACAAGACCACTCAGATGCCCATGACTCATGTCTGATTATCGTTTCAGCTTCCTCTCGTTTATATAAGGCAGCCTCCTTGGTCCCTGACGTATTAGTTGGGCGTATCCAGTACATATTTTTTTAGTTTGTACGTTTGTTATTCTCTTCAAATCGTCGTCTGTGGCAAACATGTCGGCATATTTTTGGTTAAATTGACTAACTTTATTCTTTTGCTCACGAGATAAACCGTTGTCCAAGCATTTGAGTTTGGCGCAACTTAAATAAATTGTTTACAGGCAAAACCTTCCGATTGGTTTTCGTGCAACGTATGGATGCTGTAAGCGCGTTTTAAGTTTTGGCAAACAATAATAAATTACCCGGTATATAGAAATGTATGCATGTTTTTGGGCATATTCAAGTTTCGTAAATGACCGAATTTTTGGGAAATTCGGCATATTAACGCCCAAAGGCGGATTGTAATTAGGTCAATTATAGTCTTTCCACGTTCGTTTCCTGTACAACAGTTTAGGATCGAACTATGCAGTACAAGTAAGTTACGACATCATATAGAACCAGAAGCGGGCACTGTTCCCTACTTCTTTTGGAGCCTTTAGAGCCCTTCGACAATAAGTAAGTGACGTTTTTTACTGTGACTTTAACATCACGTAATCCTGAAAGCTTTTCTTTGGGATTCTACAACAAGCCCTTTTATAAACTCCGCTGGAGGAGTATTTCAGTCAAGTTAAAAATAGACATTCGAAATAATTTTGTGAATAGTATATCGAATT
This sequence comes from Phrixothrix hirtus, assembly GCA_024586415.1. Classification (NCBI taxonomy): domain Eukaryota; kingdom Metazoa; phylum Arthropoda; class Insecta; order Coleoptera; family Phengodidae; genus Phrixothrix; species Phrixothrix hirtus. The sequence goes on from JAHWXV010032370.1 coordinate 1,666, forward strand.
TTTAGTAAGTACAATTATTAAGTTAAAGCCACAACTTAAAGTCTGAGTTTATTGTTCAATTTAGTGTAAATATAAATATTAGAAACTCAAAGGTCCCCTAATTTAGTTGTAGTTAAAAAAATATATTTTGAATTACTCTTACTTATGTTCATATTTAAATTTATTGATCTGCGTTTACCGATTGTACTTTTCATATTACAAATTATTCATTATAGTGACATATCGAATTCAGATCTTGTTATTTCATAGCAATAAGTATCCTTAGAATAAGTAACCATTCTTTCTTTCAGTGAATTACTAAGAAATACTTTAAGGTAAGCATTCATTATAATTGTGAGTCTACGATTGACCTGATCGAAGTATATACCCAGTGACGTACAATTCACTATCCACATAGTAAGTACTTTATTGTTTTTCCGCCAAACGATTTCGAAGGGGAGACTTTGTTCTTCACTTCCCCCTTTATAAAACCTACCGTCAGCAAACTCCCTCAACTACGACCTTCCCCTTGTATTACTGCAACAACGAAGTTCTTGGACGTAGTCCCGCTTGTTTAATAGCTAACTTTGAATCACCCTTCTCCACTATCTGGCGGCGCAACACTCTAAGTTCAGGAAATAATTCCATCTACGTCCTTTAGGGTCGCAAAACGTCTTTGTCCCGTTATAATGTACAGATCTCTAATTTGGTAGCCTTGATTCGAATCATATGGAAGGTATTATCATCCATCGAGCGAACAGGTTTCACTTCCTTGACCTCGATCAACACTCGTCCAACTAAAATACCACAGTGAATATTTATGTCGTTTGTTTTTAGGATTCCTACACAACCTGACCGGAATTCTCCACCCGTTGTCCCATAAATATTGTTTCGATTCTTGGTAATAAAGTCAACTCTTCTGGTATGATTATTTTTATTGCGTTTATTAATAGGTGTCTCTTCTACATCAATTCGTATGATGTGATTCTTCAAATTTAAGGCAAAGCCAAACTCAGGCATTATATCCATACCCAATATAACAGCTTCTTCAATCTCATCTTCCCTGTAGCTGCGCGTAATCTCAGTTGTGAAGACGTTAATCTCCAATCCCAACACAGTTTGATTTAACTACTGCCTTCGTTGCTACCCTATCCAGAAGCATTTGGCAATTCTTGCCATTAATGTAAAGACGATCCGGTTTATGTTTTAACGATGCGACTTGGATGTTGACTTTCGGGACATGGCTAGGACATATCGATATTCGTCCTTTTATATCTATCATTTCTAATTAACCTGGTGTTTTATATCATCAGTGGGGCTGCTCACACCCTCTTGGCAAGTTTTGTGTATGTCAGCATTTACGGGACTTCCAGTATCGTGGTTTACATCCATTTGATGTTTGCGTCTTAAGTAGTCTCAAAAACATCTGATCTAGATTCTAAACACCCTATTGCACGGTTATGCGAACGTGCTAACTTAAATGTCTGTTGTGTTTCGGAATCCTGAAAACTTTCCACAAATCTTTGCGCCCCAATTTCCCCAGTAAAGCTTTCTGGAGCCCTTGGGTATGCTAATCTTACTAACCGTGCAATTTCAGTTTCAAGTTATTAGGGTTTCTCTTCAATTTTCTGCACTAGATTTCTTAACGGGATACACTAGAGGTCAGTTGCAGATGCTTATCCCCGTATCGCATTTTAAATCTTGAAACAATATAATCGAAATTATTCTATAGATTTTCTGATATAGTTTGTAGAATATCTAAAGCATCCCCACGTAAGCCACTATTAAAGCAGTTGCGTTTTCTCTAATGTTGTAGCTTCCATACACTGTTTTATGGTAATTGACCCAAGACGCCTATCCGGCATACATGGGTTCTTTCACGTATCTTCTAGTGCTTAGCGTGCCGTTTTCAACAACAGGCAAGTGATCAACTTGCTGTACATTTACTTTTGTTAATTCTTCACGAGGAACAGAAGTAGTTTTCTTCTTTGGCAAGCTTACATCTTTTTTTGTAGGGAGGAAGTTTAACTTCTGATGTAATTCGTCTCTTTTTGATTGCCCCGTCATACTTCGTTGACATCTTAGATACGATTCTTGAAGTGGTTTCATACTGAAATTCAATTTGATTTATTTTAACCGATGTCATCTCTTCTTGTAATTTAGTTTAACTTGCTTTAAATTAAGAAACTCTTTAAACGTCTTTATTTATCTTCACTAACTTATGATTTTCCATTTACACGTATGCAACTTAATATTTATTTTACAGTACACGAGTAATAATGTTTTATATTTATAGTTATTTATAACAATTTCTTTACAAAACAAGTTCTTAAATAAAAGTGAGCTAAAGGAACTTAATGTGATATGTTTGTAGACAGGCATGTTCTGAAATATTCCAGAATATTAAGCAATAAAGTTACAGAGAGCGTTTATGTCATAAATTCAAATGTAATGACTCATTGCTGATGAGCCTTTATGTCTCCATCAATATTTTGCACTTTTATCTCTAAATCAAAGTGATGGACTCATGGTTTCATCCACCGTCATAAATATTTTCAAAAACATTTTCTGATCTGTGTCAAGTTTCGTCAAATTTGCCTCAGCAATGATTTTCCTATTCCGTTTGTAATCAGCCGATAACATTCTAGGCAGACAAGAGCAATTCATAGTGAAACATGTTTTCAACACTGCGTATTGAAAAGCTACATGTAATTTTTCGATCATTGAGTACTATTTCATGGACCAAATCAACATTTTCTTTTATCACGACTATTTTCGTTGCACCTGGTGCTTGTTCACAAAGCTCTCTTGCAAATTTAAAATCCCGAGGCCAGTTTTTAATTATTTGGTGTGAAGGGATGGACGCGCCTAATACATCAGCCAATTGCTATGATTTTTTTAGTGATAAACTCATTTTGCAAAGATCTTTTCAGAAAAAGTTTTATCCGTTTTTTGAATGAATGTAAACACCACCACAGATTAAAATTGATATCTTTTGAATGAAACATGTCAGACATTTAACCTTTGCAATATAATCAAAAATCTATTTTGAACTTAATTAGTTTTGATACTGGTGCGAAGAATAGCTTAATTACAGGACGTTTCGAAGGGTATCTAGGTTCTTTGAATTCTAGTTTTACGTTTTTGAGAGTTATTTTTGTGAAAGATTGGATAAAATTTGAAGGACTTGTAATATCCGAAAATTTTCAAATTTTCAATAGTATAGTAGCGCTAGTTACACAAAGAACGCGACCTGAAATTAAAAATCGTTTGCACAACGTTTACGGCACATGATCATCTTCCTACTTCACAGCAAAGAACTGGGCTTAATAAATTCGTATGGGTAGAGAATCGTCGAAAATGAACCACGTGCGGGCGACTAGTAGATGTGCTGAAACCGGAAACAATCACTCTAATTCAGGAGGAAGTGTTAAATGCCAGAGTTTGAAGTTTACAGAAACAACAATATAACGCGCAATTAAAGAATTATCAAAGAATAAGGTCAGTTCAGACACAAGAGCATTTGCACTGTTTCCGAATTTTTAAAATTCTGTTGCAACAATGAAAACGAAGTTATCGAATCAATTGCTACTAGAGACGTAACAATGATTCTTTATTATAATCTGCAGTCGAAAATGGAATCGAAGGAGTGTCATTTTCGGGGTGAAGCTCGAGATTCGTCAGTCGAATAAGATCATGGCTACCGTTTTCTGGAGTTTATCCGGGATCTCATGATTTGCTTCAAAGAAAGTAATACAGTTGTGAACAGTGAATTTTATGCTTCACTAGTATACAAGATGCGTGAGAATATTAAACAGGAAAGACGAGGAAATCTGCAATGAAGACTACTTCTAAAGCACGATAACGTATCTGTGCATACTGCATTAGTTTCGAAACTAGCTATTCGTGAGTGTAAATTCTAGGAACTCGACCAGGTCTCTTAAAGTCCCGACTTCTACTCCTCTAGAGAGTTAAAAAAAGCCTTCGTGGGAGAAAACTCACCGGTGACAATGACATTAAAACAGCCGTTCCTGCGCATTTAGACAGCTTAACTTCAGACTATTTTATAAGGGCATAGAGGCGTTCATATCGAGATGCAACAAGTGCGTTGTATTAAAGGGAGACATATTGAAAAATTATATAATTTTTTTTCTTTTACCACTTCTGTAAATATGTGAAGCCAGGTACTTATGGGCTTACCTTGTATCTTACCTTCCACAAGATATTTTGATGTTTTGTTCATTTCTAACAGCATTTAGAGTTTTTACTTCATAAATTCTCAGTAACTTATTTTTAAAACTGTTTTCAAACGTTAAACGTTTAAAAAAATGGGGTTTTTCTTAAATCTTACCTCAATCTTCTACTGAAGGAAGCTATCTCGTCGTTATTTTCTTCAATTTTTCATATTTGAATATATCAATGTCTTGATCATAGTTTTGTCAAAAATATTCAAAATTATGCTAGATCATGATTTTTCTAAACATTTTTGCTAACTAAAAATTCACATTTATTTCCGTTTAAAGGTGCTGCAAATTTTTCCCAAAATAAATTATAAGAATGCATATAATTTTACGCGATGTTTCGATATAAAAGTAGTTTTCGCGGAATTTTTGAAGTACTTGATGTAGATGAATTGGTGTACAGAGGAAATCAGATATAAAACGAGCCTTTTATTTAAACAATATTTATTTTATAGGAAACATTTACATTTCTATAATTATTTTTCTAAATAGTATCCCCGCTATGATAAATTTTTCCAGCCGTTTTGGTAATTTTTATCCCGTCCTTGTAGAATGAACCTGGCTAAATATCTAACCAGTTGCGCGTGAATGTTTTCATTTGACCGTTGATTTCAAATCGCTCCCTCCAAGCGCTTTTTTGAGGAGACCAAACATGTGGAAATCGGATGGCATAAATCTGGGCTGTAAAGTGGATGAACACGCGTTTTCTGGTACATTGCCACCAGTTATTGCCGCGTTACACCCGTTATGTGGGATCCAGCTTTGTTGTGGAGATGGGAAAATCTCGCCTATTGCTTCGAAACTGAAGCCTAACTTGATTCAAGAGATCGCAATTGTAGGTTGTGTTAATGGCCTGACGTCTGTATAAAAAATCTACCAGAGAAACCCCCTCCAGTCCCAAAAAAACAGTGACCAACACTTTCCCCGCAGACAATCGAGTTTTCGCTTTCACTGGGTTTCCATTGCCTTTCCTCCTCCACTCCATACTTGTACGCTTAGATTCATGGGAATACTGATACACCCATGTCTCATTTCAGGTTAATATTTTATGCAAAAAGGCTTCCCCTTTGTCTTCAAAACAAGTTCTACGAACTTGCACAGATTTTTGATCATGATTCAGCAGCTTTGGAGCACTTTCATAGCTAACACCAAGTTTGCCCGAAATTTGAAGCACTGCTAAACCCCGATCCCGTTAGATAAGCTCCGTAACATTGCAATGGTTTCATTAGTCACACTGGTATGAGAACAACGGAGATGAGCTTGATCTGCACCACGCCTTGCGTGAATTCGCTGCACCAAATCTTCACTCTTGCTCAAGAAAGAATATCATTCTCGAACTGGGCCTGCAGTCTTCGGTAAATATCGACACTTTCACGTTATCACGGGTAAGGAACTTTATAACTACGCGCTGCTTAGTAGAACCGAGCACAGCCTTCTCATTCATCGTGCGGGCTACTACACTAAGCACAGAACAAACCATCTGATTTGGTTCCGTTACTCTAAGCATCCCCACCTAATCACCTCAAGTGCTCAATCATACTTAAATACTCCTCCCGACACTCAGGCAATAAAGACACATCCATATTTGCTTCCTCCTCCTAGTAATTAAAAGCCGATTTTCAGAAAATGTTTTGAAAACAGTTGCATTGCAACAGTAATATTTCGTTAAAAAAGTATTCTTTATTAATACACAGAATCCTGACGCCAAACGAACTTGGCCGTTCTACTTGACGATTTGTTAACAAATCTGGTTAACTGAAATCTATTCTGCACAGTAGACGTCATGCTATTGAATGATTCAGTTTCGCCTATACACGTTGTGATGATTGTAGGTGTCTCGCGGTTACGTTCTCATTGGAACGAATATCTTCTTTTCAGTGCAGTAGTAGAACTAGTTGGGGAGAGGAAGACTTCAATTTGAACAGTTGAAGGAGTAGCAAATAAACCACATATAGTAACTTAACGTAACTTATTTAAATAAGGGTATCGAGTCATTGGGATGTTCATCGTTAATTGTATGGTGTAGGTTAAAATGATTGTGTAATTTAACCTCATTTTTCTCTGTGGAGGTTTCTTTCTCTGACCCTTTAATAGTTCAAAATTCATGCTAATTCATTATGCGGGGAATACGTTAGACATCTGGCTTGGCGACGAATTCCTTTTACGTTGCTACACAACAATACCTCCTGGGACACAGTTAACCAGAAATCATAAAAATAGCAATTGATTAGCACCAAAGATACAAAGAACTCAGTAATGTAAAATTTGCAGAACTACCCAAATTGGTACTTTATATTTAAAACTAAAATTATTAAAACTCGTCCAACTAAGTATGATTTATTGCAAATAATAATGTTGTTTCCATATTATGTTGCTATTCTATTATTCCAAACTTTTAAAATCTTAGCATCCCTTCAATGCTAAAACTGATCCTCTCGCTACTTCGTCTAAAAGGTCATGTTATATTTAATTAATTTTTAAGCTAGTCACATATTTCTTGATTCTATAATCTTGACCTTAAAAGGGGTTGTTCCAATGATGTGTTCACATGTGATGCTGCAAATTAAAAAACGTAATCCCGTATTTTCTTGATGATCGAACCATGAAAATATCAGAAAAGGAGATTTTAATAAAAGGCAAAAAATGAGTTTATAAATTGATTAAAATTTAGTTTTTAATAAAGAAGCAAGTGCTACAGACGCGTGATTTGTCAATATCAGAGTAAAAGCGTTCGAATTTAATTTCGCAACATTTGAATCAATTAAAGTGTGATAAATATACTATTATTAAACATAAAATATACGTTGCATATTAAAATACAAGCAACTTTAATTAAGGAAGTCAATTTATCATCGCTCAAAGCGGATGTTATTAATAGAAACTTATCGATTATTAATCTAATTTTCTCACCTTACTTCTAGAAATTTCACAGCTGACGTGAACAATTTTATAACACTTACAATAAGAATCTCTGAATTGCATAGACAGAAATTTGAAAATATCGGTGTCTCCGATTAGTTAACGAACCTTTTAATTTATAACATACAAACAGTACTTGTCGAATTCAAAAAGTCAATTTCTATTCAGAATAAATTTTGAGCAATTGAATAAACTGAATTTCTTATCAAAATATTTAGGCCAAGAGGTTCAACAAAACTGAAAAAATCTTAGAAAGAAACTCGATGTCAGATTTATGTTAACCCAAATTACTTTCTAATAATGCAATTTATTTGCTGATGTTCTTTGCGTTTTTGGTTCGTACTGCACTTTTTAAATTTTCCTGATTATTATCTCATTTTATTAAGAGGAAAAATTCACTTTCAAGACACCGTAAATTTAAACAATGATCGCGCATTCAGAGCGGCTGTCGACTTCTAAATGGAAAACATAAATAATTGAAGTATAATGTCACGTAAACTGTAAAGAAAACTGCCTCAACATTAACAGGACATTACAAACCCTGTAGATAACATAGATACTAATGATGCATAACAAAGAAGAAACTGTTCTGTGGTGAAATTTAAGACCAATCTTACTCATTTCAAACTTCACTTTACGTGTTAAAATGTCAGTGGATTTTTTGTTTGTTTTTATTATTGTGTACTGTTTTTGATCTAAATCATTTAAATAGGGCACATGATGGACTTGTAATACAGGTGAATAAGGTAATGCGAACTTAAACTACGTATATTTAGTAGGACAAGGTAAATATTCAAAATGTTACTGAATAGTAGTTTTAAAAATGTCATATGTACATATTAGAAAACTGCGATTGGCCGGGAATCGAACACCAGCCCTCTAAATTTGATTTCTAGTGCGCTACCTCTACGCCACTAAGCTTGCTTCATGGCACAAGGCAAATTGAACACCTTTATATGTGTACTTATTTTTTAATGCAAAGATTAGCTCTCCCGCTCGCTCAGTCGTCCCGGAGCTGTTGCAGAGTACAGACGTGTTGAGGTTAGTTTCGAACGAGTGCGTGAGTTGTACCTTATGCCCCTTACTCGCAGAGTAGGTAGGTCGAGTGCAACAAACCGTATAAGTTCAAGTACAATGCGATGAATACTGAACTTCTGAAAGCTCCGAGATTAGTTCTGTCAAAGATGGACCCACTCATAACGAAGGAAAACAAGAAAGAAAAGATAAAATGCGAGATTGAAAAAATTAGGGTATTGATCCAAAAAGCCGAGAAAGGCATCAAAAGGCTAACAGACGAGTTAAACAAAATACTACAGAAGGCACTAAACTATTCACCGAAACACCAAGAGAATTCAGAATGCTACGAAAGCTCTTACAAGAGATGGAAGAACCCTACCTCACATACCAACTCAAAGATAAAAAAGGGCTGCAGGCAATGATCAAGGGAATACCAGAAAGTATTACTGAAGAAGAAATAAAAGACGAGCTGCTAGAAAGAGGCTACGAAATAAATACGGTCAAGAGGCTAAGAAACAGATCAAGAATATTCTCACTAATGGTAGTCAATTGCCTCAAAACAACAAAAGGCTAGGAAATTTTTAAGTTAGAAGAAATCCTAAAACTAAGAGTAACAATGGAAGTTAAACGACGTCCCATTAGAGTATCTCAACGCTACAGGTACCAACTGTACTGGCATGTATCGTACAGATGTTCCGCAGCGTACAGATGCTTAAAATGCGCGAAGGATCACATGTGACGTTAGACTGAATTGAATCACCAAATGTTGCAACTGAGTGAGACAACATCCCGAAAATTACAAGAAATTCAGGCAAAACCCAGATCACATCAAAAGACAAAAACTGGAACAACTGGAAAACAAAAGGAAACGAGCAGAAACAAAACCTCGCACATCTTCGGAAAACAGACAAAAACCAAGCTAGTAAACACTGAAATAACAGACGAAAAACTATCACCTAAAATATTGGCAGCAATAGAAAATGCAATTAACAAACTGATTCCGTCGATAGTCACGCAAATATTCAAAAGCACAACTACATAATAAATAAAAGCACGAGCATATTCGCTACGACCACACCACTCAACAAACATAAAAGAAAGGCAGGTCCAAAGACTCAAACCGTCCTAAAGCCACCCTCCGCTCCCTTTAAGTGTTGGATGCTAGAACGAACCCATGCATAGGTGTACGTCAGACTTCAGTATGGACGAAGAAGGAAGTAAAAAAAATGCAAAGATATTATATTGGACACATTACTAATACGACCAAGGAAATCCATTATCTCATCAAGATTCACACCAAGATCAATAGCAAGTGTTTAAATACAGGGTGAGGCGAATTTCCCTCCCTATTTTCAAAGGTCAATAAATAGAAAACGGTTAGAGACACAACAAATTTATTTTGACATAAATATGCAACATTGGAAGTTCTATTTCACTTAGTTTTAAAAATAATATCGGTTAAATGACGTCCCTCGTTTTCTACGCACTGCTGTAAGCGTACTCTGACATTGCACAACAAACAGTGACACGATTATTATGAAGACAACTTTCATGAATCTCTCTTGAGCTGTTTTTACTCCAATAACGGAAGCAAAAGTGTGCATCGCCAATGAAGAAACAATCGCGTCGTTCGGAAACATTTCCATCACCTATTCTCAAACGACTTTGACAATCAGGTTCAGAGATTTTTGAGACAATAATCATTTTGTACGCGTGAAAGTGAAGGTCTTGACGCAATATTCGTCATAAGATGCGGCCGGATCACTGAAAGACAACTATATGTTTGCGAGCATATGAACCGTCGTTATCAGGTGTTCAATTACTACGCGGTCTTTCTCACCCCTTCTTCAAAACAGAACAATTTTTCCCTAAAGTTGAAACCCATAAAACAATAGACTTTCGCTCTGGAACTAAAATACGAGGTGCAATTTAATAATGAGTACGGAATACACGTTGCGCGACACCTACAGATTCATTGTTGCGAATGCACGCTTTAACGGAAAACGCTCGCGCCTGGCAACTAATCTCTCTCTTACATCTATCAACTCCAACCCCACCCCACCTGTGTTTCCCGTAGAACCGGAGTAATATCGCGAAACCCGATCTAATTGTATTCCGAGAATTCACGTGTATTCGCAATATTAGTGATTTCGGAAGTGTAATAATTAAGACTTGAATAAAGACAAAACAAACTTTAAGAGGGCGCCAAATAAATACAATGCGGGAGTGTATAGCTTTAATTTATTTCAGACCAAAGAATTGTTTAAATATTAATTTTTCCACCGACAGCTCCTCCAGACTGAATCGAAGAACCAATGAAACCTTGTATAAAATAAACTATTAGTTAATTAGTCAAAATTGCACCACATGACGCAAGAAATAAATCACCGCTTACCGTCCGAAATTAATCGAGATAATAATGATAACCGAAACAATTAACATACCAACAAGCTCAGATAATTTAAATATTAATTAGTTAAATAAAAGCAATTAAATAGAATTACGCAACATTGCGTCATGTCATCCAATAATTTGTTTAAAGCAAATTTACTATTATCCAACACGATTAGATAGTAGACAGAGAAAACCGTCGAAAACCATATTCGCCGAATAAAGAACGAGAATATGGACTTAACTATAAATAAGATGCTTTCGCGAAGCAACGTAGGCGTATACGCCCTCTACAGGAAATCGAAATGTTTGACATTCCAATTCTTTGGGAGGACGAGGTTCGATACCTGGATATCGTATTCGACTCCCGGCTGACGTGGAGACACCACATCGACTATTGCACTTCGCGTGCAAAAGCTGGTGTGGCAGCATTGTACGGTCTGTTGAATCGCCGAAGTAAACTTTACTTGGAAATGAGGTTAGGCTCTATAAGGCGATCATCCGTCCGACAATGGTCTACGCGGCAACTGTCTGGGGATACACCGCTAGGTCAAACATGAGGAAGCTGCAAGTCATCCAAAACAAGTACTTGCGCATGGCTACAGACGCTCCGTGGTTTATGCGAAATTCGCAAATCCACGAAGATCTGAGCATCCCTACA
>JAHWXV010032374.1:0-17546 GCA_024586415.1 Phrixothrix hirtus
AACTTTGTTGTCTGTGGATACCGCAAAATTTAGCACAGGAACAAAAACCAAACTGAGTGTAATGGTGTAAATAAATGCTTAAGAAATATGAAGGAGGTAAGTTATAAGCCGTTTACAGCACCATTACTGGTGATAAAAGCTGGATATGTGCATTTGAATCGGAACCACACAGGCAGTCGGCTCAATAGGTTCTTCCAACAGAACTTAATCCGGTTAAAGTGAAGAAATCGCGAGGTGTTGGAAAGAAAACGGTAGCCAGTTTCTTCTCAAAATCAGGACCTAGTACAACAGTTGTGCTTGAAAATAAACGTATGGTTACCGCACAATGGTACACGACAGTATGTCTGCTAGATGTTATTTAAAAGGTTCATTTATGATGCCCTAAGTCGGAGGTTGTCCTTCATCACGATAATGCTTCAAGTCACACTGCACGTCAAACAAACGAATTTTTAAAAGCTTCCAGATTAATATTACTACATCGTCCGCCATATAGTGCGAACCTGGCACCTTCAAATTACTTTTTATTTCCCAGAATAAAGGCTAAAATGTGTGGTGTACGGTTTGCAAGCCCAGAAGTTGCAGTGGAAAGCTTCAAAAACCTTATATCTGAAGTGTCTCAAGAAGAGTGGAATTTATGCTATGATAAATGGTTTTATCGAATGCCTAAATGCATTGGGTTTTAAGGGCGAATATTTTGAAAAGCAATAATAAAAATAATTTTTGACTACAACATTTTGTTTTATTAGTTTGCAGAATTACCATCAGTAGATTCATTAGTTCTTGTTAATGGGATTTTGGCCAATATAGGAAAGATAGGATCTGTATAATTTTGTACTAAATGAGCTATAATGTTACTGCAACCATGGTTTTCTCTTTGCTGCTTTAATGGTACTATTTTCCCATAATGGTGTTTGAACTCTTTTTGCCTAAGCACGTGAGATTACAATTATATATGTTCATCAGATGAATCTATATTAAACTGGTATTTATTCGAGGCAGGTGTTCAATTTGATACGACCTGTTGAGCATTACGCCATTATATCAGCATCGAAAAAAACATTTCATCATTCTAAAACATACCGATATCCATATGCCCATCGCGAAGCACCAAAAATCAAAATAAACGAAATGTTGACCGAAATGAAACTAAACCATCTATAAGTCAATAATTTTCCAATCTGGATAGTGCTAGGAATATTTAATGCTGCATAAAGGTAACAATGCCGAGCAGTCATTAATTATTGCAAGGTGAAAGAAAAGATGATTGAAAATATATTTCCACCATCAAATATTGGGACGATATTAGATCACTTAGGATATGTGAAATGTATTTTTCATCAAATTGGGATCGAATCAAAAGACAGTAAAGGTATCATTCGCTAGTGGAGAAGGCTACCTTCAACTTATAGCTGCTTTCCTTCACTATAGAAAACGTTTTCCAACGATGTCGAGATTCCATCCTCAAAGTCTAGTTAGACAACTCAGATTTTCTTCATAAGTCAGTTAAATACTTTTGACAAATGGTCGCATGGTACTTCTAAAACTAACGCTATCAAAAACATTTATAACCCAAAGACCAACACAAAAATTAAGAGTTACTAGCACCTCTTCGTTATTACAGGAAATTTATTAAGTACTTTGCAAACTGTTACTAAAGTCATCGATCACTGCCTAAAAAACACCAGTGTTATGCGACACACTACTACCCATAGAACCTTTTAATCACACCAGCCCTGTACTCATAAGCAAGCCTATTGAGCCACATTAGATTTTTCTAAAGCGCCTGAATTGTTAACAGATATCCAGATACTAATTTCTTACGATTTTGTGACGCTTAAAAACAACTGAATAAATTATTACACTATCGAAACAGATACTTTAGTTATAGTTTGGGCGGCAAAACGATTTAGACTTTATCTAAAATCTAAAACTTGAAGAGTTATATTTTGAAATCAAATGATTACTCCGTAAATACGATAAAATTGCAGGCGTCTTTTATCATATGAACAATATCCCTTTAACGATTTCAGATTATATTTCTCTATACCTAGCAATTTGTAACAACATAGTCATATAGATTCCAGAAGATAATAAATCTTGTCCAGTCAATTAAAGAATAGACTAATTATACCACTTTCCGGAATTCTTCATCAACGCCATCCCAACCATATTAAAGTTATTGTAACATTATTACAATATCTGTGAAAATTACGAATTTTATCGAACTTTATCCGGCATGACAAAATTCTGAAATTGAAAGAGCTGAACTTATTGCGCACCAAAAATGAATTATTTTTACTTGCTTCCCATGGATTAGCTTGATAAAGACATTGCTATATTTCCAGGTTTAATCTTTAATGAAAATGCTCCTAAATTCGGTAGATACACTTCTCAGGTTATTAGAGTTTTAGATAAAGAAGAAATAATAACTCATATTCAAAATTACTATCAATAAGGGATTTTTGCCACACAATTCTAGAAATAGTCATAAAACTGAAAAATAAAATTTTGGGAAAAAATTACTAAATTTACCAAAACCTAGATATTTAAGTGTCAAAATTGCAAAACAGATGCGTATATAAACAATTCACTAAACAACATCTATATTTCATGCCAACCTCTAACCGTACCGTTAAATATTATTTATTCAAATTAGTCACCAAAAATTTTTCAAAATTTTTAAGGCTTATCTTTAAATTGCAGAAATGTGATTGATATAACAGACAACTACTTTCACTCATAATTATTTACATCATATCAGATGCAGTCATAGCGGAGAATGAATGAATAAACAACCGTTAAATAATATTGCTTTACTACACAGAATCAATTTCCACGTAATCGTTCCTAATAACGAGTAATCGGATTCAGCAGATGAAAGACGCCAGACAAATTTATAACGAACAGTGAATTAATAAACACCCATTAAAAAATGTTCACTCACTACACAAGAGCAACCCTCATCTGACTATTCCTTACAACCATGCTTCGAACTCAGAAGTTGAAAAACTCCATTGAAACGTAATAGAACATTACAAACATTAGAACATACGCCTGATAGTAAAAGATTCAAATATCGAATGTTATTTCGTCACCTTCCAATACACTCGAGTGTAAAATACACTACTTTTGAAATTTCATTTAGATGATACAGGATGTTCATTTGGGTTGATAGGGTTTGACAAATATTTTATTGTATCGTATGTGACTTACCATAAAGAGTAAATGAAAGGCATTTATCAAAATTTATGCGATATTCGAAAAGATACAGGAGAAGTCCGGAACCAAATATTAAATAAATTGCGAATGTTCCGTACACGCAAAACTAATGGAAAAGTGCATGTCCAAGCTAATTAACGAAATAATGGGAAACGCCGCTCTGTTGGACCTATACAATTGAAAAACTCATTAGCATGTTACATCTGGTCTAACAAACGCTTTTGATAGTATTGGTCATAATTTTTTATTAACTAGACTTGAAAGAATTGCTTACGAGAACCTGCCTACAGTTGGATAAAACCATTTCTTATCGATAGCAAGCAATCTGCTATAGTAAAATGAGTTGGTAATAAAAGCACATGTGTCAAACGGAAACAATACTGAATACGATGCACGTCAAGGTAGAATTGTAGCTTCTGCTCTCATCAACAACGCACTTCTAGTTTTCTCACCTTGTATGCTGATGATATATCAACAATGATTTCATCCAAGATCTTACCTCAGTTAAAAGAATCGCACGCATATCAGTGCAATATATGTAGCCATCGTATGAAATAATGGATTAAATTTTAATTCGAATAAACAACCTATCTTCTTTTTAATCTATTATGCTAATACATTCGAATCTCGCTAATGTAAACTGCCACTATTGTGAACAACCATGTAACCTGAACACATTTTGGACAGCTTTTGTACATTGACAATCGTATAATGTGGACAAGGATGACTAATCAATCAATAATATGAACACTTTGTTTTAATATTTAGGACTTTATGTATTGCATTTAGGGTTTAAAACATTTGCTAAAGTTTAGAAACTACATATGTATTTGTTTAATATACTAAACATTGATCTATCTGTCATCTTAACGTTTGTATTTCTTTAGTACGAATTGTCATCTCGATATCATGAGCACCCCCGCTAGTATGAACGACCCTTGATCTTTTTGTGTTAATACTATCGAGATTAAATAGGAAATCAGTTCAATATTTAGGTTTCTTTATATAGATAGTAATGTATCCTGAAGTAACTACGATATAAATTATTTGATAAATCTTTTAGTCAATGAACCTTTTGCCTACTATTTCTCTATTTGGCTGTGTTAATTTTCATTCCGAATGTTATGTAGAGGTAAATGTAATCGCATAAATGACGTTCTTAAAACGCAAAAGGGAATTTTACCGCATACGTTGAAATTTCCACCCACAACATTCTGTAGATCTCTCTTATTATACGAATGGCTTAAATAGTTTCCTTTAACTGCCAGGGGATTTTCAGGATTGTCCGTTCATTCTCTTTTGGGTTTCTTATGGTACTTTAGTTTATCATTGAATAATTTGTTTAAATGAAAAAAGAAATCTGTTCTTTCAAATTATTTACGTCAGTTACAATGTATATAAATGCAAGTTTTAATTTCGTTCTTATCGTATATCTTAGCCATAATAAATAGATATGCATCTTGATTTAATGAAACACAATTTCTTTTATAGTGGTAAATCATTTATTTATGTAAAACTGGAAGGCGCTAAAAAATGTTTAAATGCTCGCCTAGTACGTAGTAATAATAAATTTATTTCTTAGGTAGAGTCTCGGTATATTTATCTAAATAGAACGTATGTATATTATACATACATAGGTTCATATTTTACGTTGTGCGTAAAATTAAGAAAAAGGGCCGTGTCCCTCATTTGAACAGAAACTTCTGATTTTTTGTTGTCAATGCCGTATTTTCTGATTAAGGACAGATGGCAATCGCAATGTTGTAAAATACCCTTATCTTAGTAGTAATAAAAAAACTAGATCAATGTTTAGTATTTTTAGGCTTCAATTTCAAACGTGTGAAGGCAGCTTTGAAATTTAAGAAGCTATTGGTTTTACATTTTTATATACTTGCCACGTTTACATTTCGTTTGTAAGAGTATACGACTATACCCCCTGACAAAGCTTACCTTTTACCATTTACCAACCTGTATCCTATTAATGATTAGTTTAACCAATAACTGTTAATATAGTTATTTACAGTTATCTAAATTCAAAATTATGTAAATTTTTATATCCCTTAATCCAATGTCTCACGTAAATGTTAAAATTACTAAATACGAGGATCATCTAGAAATTTAAGAATATTTGCGCATCACACGCGGCGCCAATCTCCCATCACCGCGTTTGAATATGCGTCAGGCATCTCAGGTCCCCACCTCAGTGTGAGCCGAGTTTTGTTGCGGTGAGGTCACGCTTGTGTGTTTTGTAATCATTCAAACTGGCTTTGCCAATAAAAAATCCCGCCAAATGTTAAATGATATATTAGACTCAGCGGCCTACATTGAGAGTCTGAAACGTTTCGGCGTACCATTCAAAACAAAAGGCGTGGAATGTTATCGTCAAAGGTGGTTTTCATCTACGACAATGCTCGACCTCACACCAGTGCACAAAAACAGCAAAAACTTCAAAGACTTAGGTGGGAAATCTTCGGGCAAGTTTCTGACTTAGTACCAAGTGATTTCTATTTGTTTCCGAAATTGAAGGAGTTTTTAGGCGGAAACAATTTAACAATGACAAAATCTCAAAGAAGCAGTAACATCATGACGCGATCTTTCGCGGCTAAAGAATACAACATCGGTATCAGAAAATTGGCTAAACGATATAACAAGTGGCTTGACAGCTACGGCGATTATATCGAAAAATAGATTAAGGTGTTGTGATGTTGTAAATAAAGTTTTGTAATGGTATCTTTCGTTTTTTCGTAGTTATAACAAAACATTCTTTACTTTCTGGACAAGCCTCGTAGTTGTAAATAAATATTTCTTTTAAATACCATATTTTGAGAATTGTGTCTGTGTGGGACCGAATCGTTTTGAACCAATTTACTTGGGAACTCAAATGTTTTCGGAATCGAGTTGTTGGAAACATTTCATTATGGATCCGCTATAGTTAGATCCTCTTTTAAGTTAAACAGAAACATCTTTAAATTACTACTCGAACTACAATAAACAATTATACTCCAAACATATCTTTGTCCTACAGAATCATAAGCATGTTTCTTATTTCTCATCTCATATTTCTTATTTGTTGCTAATTTCTTATTAGCACTTGGTTACGCTTTCTTTATGAAAAATAAGTATATGTATGTATATTTGTATATTCATATATTTCGTATATATTGTTTTAGAATAGAATTCACTTAGAAGGTGTATTTGTAATGAATCAACCAGAGGTTAAATGGAAGAGCAGTTTGGTTAGCTAGCTGAAGTCCGCCTCATATATATTTTTTCGTTTATATGTCATTCTTATCAGAAAACTTTTTAAATTAATAAAGGCGTTCGTTATTATTGTTATTATTATTAAATTCGAATTTAGGTGAACATATATACAAGACGAGTATGTAACGTAAAGTTGCATGGTTTGTTTGGAAGCAAGAATATTATGTTTAATGGGCTCTACTAAATAATAGTCGCGATATTTTGATTTGGATTGGAATTCCTAAAGTCGGCTATTGTATTTAAGAGTAGTTAGCTGTTGCATTGATGAAGCGATCTGTTACCCTAGGTACTCGGTGACATTGTCACTAGTATCTCGCGAGTGCGGTATCCTAGTCCAGCCCAACTCAGCGACTCGCTATTCAGAAGGAATGCCCGTCTTTAAAAGTTCCTATTGCAAATTCCCTTCTCTTTGTTGGGGTCACTTCTTAACAGTAAGGTATGACAACGTAGAGGATATCCTTTTGAGTATTGCCACAGGTTAATGCGCCACCCATAATGTGATTTTTCTAAACGAAAAGTAATTTGCCCTTAAAGGAATAGAAAATATTTAAATATCTATAAATGTACATACATTTTATAATGTGATTTTTGTAATTTAAATTGCTTGAAATTTTGAAACAATTATACTGAATTTAGCAACATAAAATTTATATGAAATTTGATAGTAAATTATCCCAAGTTCAATAATTGCATACGTGTTTGATTTTTCTGAAGTAATATTTGGATAATGAGGATGTAAGCATACTTTTTGTCAACTACATAAGTTAAAAAGAGATAAATGCAATATAATTTTAGACTTTAAATTTGAAATATTAATGTTAGGACTTTTAATAATGAAAAATTTAATAAATTACGTTTATAAAAGTAGTTCTTTACCGCGTGATAAACCCTAACAAATATTTGATTACAACGATTATCTAGTAGACCTCAAAATTCTCAGACCCTTTGTTGCAACAAAAAAGCGAAAGACGAATGCGATTAGGTATTGAAACGTTTAGAATCTGTTTGGTTGGGATATTGTACGAAAACAACCTTAATAAAAAGGAATACTTCTTTTAAGTATAGCTATGCTAAAGGAACTTTATATTTATAGCAAGTTTGATAATCATCGTACGTTATCTCCAAATTCATTTCATGAAGCTAACCTAGAATTTGTTTTGCTAAGGCCGTGTGCTAAACTTCAATATTTGCTTTAGGGTGGATTTAGAAATAACGATGAAATATTAAAGATCATTGACTCACTGTCTTGTAATGTTCATGATGGTTAATTATTTTAGGACATTGTGGTCTATCCGTCGACTGTTATTTAAAACCTTGTCGTCCCGATTAAATATAATAAATGTTCTCTTGTTATATCTACGATTTTTGTGTTTATTTTGATTAGTTGGTAGTCAATGTTAATAGTAGAAGAAGCAATTGGATTTTATTGTGTTTAGCGTTAGATCTTTGATTCGTCGCTAAGAAATCTCTAGTTTTTATTGTTAAAGCATACATCTCGAGTAATCCTATTAACTACATTGTTTTCAGTTCAGGTAAACTTCTAACGATGTAGTGCTTAGATAATTCTTGTTGGTAACTTAGCGATAGCGTTGAATCACAATTATAATGCAAGGTGATTAGTGAATAGTTATGTAATCGAATTTTTTAGCATATATATTTCTGAATTTTTAACTATTATGAAATTTATCTGCTTTTAGGCGTGAATAAATGTATTTTCCGTTTTTAAACTTTATCTAGGTTAGCAACTTATTTATTTGGGAAGTGTAGACATGAATCGATGTAACTTGGACACATCTACCTCTACCGATAGGTAGGCTGTCCTAGCCAGTCAAACACTTATTTCTATTGCGTCAAGTTGATAAATAATTCATCTGTTCACTTGAATGCGAGGTAAGCACTAAATGATAGATTCACCTTCTGCTCATTTACCTGGCAATCGTTATAATCATTTCCACTATAATTATACACATAATTATTAATTATACACGTACAATTATAGATACCCACCCACCCATCTGCCGCCGACCAACACACCGACCTACCCGCAGCTATAATTGCAACCCTTTCCGTTATAAGTATGTCTTTTCGCTGTCATTATAAAATACTTCCAATAATCACATGAGTCTGCGTAACTTTGATCTTAACTTTCACTATCAAAGCTCATTAGCAACAACTGCTACACATATTACTCAAATTCACTCAATTACAACACAAATTACTCTAGTTACGGGGATCGAGAATCTACTAACGATTCTGGACCATTCCACTGGTCCAAAATCTTCAGGCGGTCGTTTACCAGGTCTAGAATCAACAGCCGATTCTAGCCCTGTGGTCTAGAACCGCTCTGATGTAGCGCCACTCGACCTTTACTACTGCATCTGAATTTTACTTCAATTCGCGATACACGAACAACTAAGTTGCTTAGAATAATGATTGATAGTTCTGTTGAATTTGAATCACATATTCAACAACTAATTAAGGAATTAAATAAAATCGCTACATTATATGAAATATACGAAATTCGGTAGCACTTGTGTCTTTAAGGACGTATTATTACGTTTACGTAAACACAAATTTCTCATATGGAATCATATAATGGGATCTGTCACCCTGAGTATAATGCATATTTACCATTTAACTTTCGACTGCTCGCGCCTGCGGCCGATTGGCCGTTATTTTGAGTTTTTGTGTGCCCTTCTTTTACCGGCGCCAATAATGAGGAGGCAGGGGCGTATGTTCTCCAGTTAAACACCCTCCCACGAGATTCTATACGTCTGCAGTCAAGTCGGAGTCTATTTTCGGCTCATTACTACTCCAAAGTTGATGACGTCATGTGGACGGCCAATCTGCCGACAGTGCAAGTGAAAACGTAAATTATTCTGTTGCGCACCTTAATACAAATGTAAGTAGAATTTTCATTATTTTTCATTGGATCTTATATTTTTATTCATTTTATAACGTTTTACGTTTATTATTGTATTATTTTAACATTTTATAATATCATGCCTTTTTTCTGATTTCTTACCAGTTTTTCTATCTTTCTTGTACTATACGTACCTATTATGTCCAGTTCTCTTTGTTCCAAGCTTCAATGTATTTTCAAGTGAAAACTAAAGGGTGGTTGTTTATTTTTGTTCAGGGCTAAGCGTTACATCACTTATGAAAAAATTGATTGAATCCTGGCCGCGTTGGAAAGGAAAAGAAAATAAAATGAAGATGCGTGCCCGATGTATAAAGTATGGGTAACATTATAGACTGTGATGATGATTCTGACGATCCAAACTACGATCTAGATATGATTGAAGATCTTTCTCATAACGGCGACAGAGACTGACTTGGACTCCGAAGAAGATGAAGAGACTGTGGCAGATAAAGCGGCAGGTATCAATTTCTACATGGGTAAAGATATGAAACAATTTGGGTGCACAATATTCTCGCGTTAACTTCAAAAGAAAAATTTGTATATAATAAAAACACTCACAGGCCCTAGAGGGCAAGCTCGCAGCTGTAAAACTTGTTTCGGATGTTTTTCACAAATAATTCGTGCTAAAATTGTAAAGAACGTTGTAAAATATACAAATATTTATATGGAACAAAAGAAAACCCCGCGAGAAACACTTGATGAGCAAATCCGGGATTTCAATGTTCGAGCGAGAGATTATAGGCTAACCACAAAGGCAGAAATTTTGAGAGTGTTTGACGATTTGCTTTTGATTGGTGTAAAAAGTGGAAATCATGCCGACATGTCAGCATTTTCCACCGCAAACGAGACGAGATTGACAATTTTAAGGGCAAATTTCAGTGAAAACCGGTTCAGGTTTTGTTAAGATCAATAAGGCTTGATAACATAAGTACTAGAGCAGAACGTATTACAAATGACACCCTAGTACCTCCTATTCGGGAAGTACTTCGCTCTTTTATTGTCAACAGCCAGATCTCATGTAGTTTGGGATAATACACTGCCATTGATGAGATGTTAGTTGTATTCAGAGGACGTTTCAATTTTATTCAGTATATGACCAAAAAACCTGCAAAATAAGGATTATCTGGAAATATATTGTTGAAAGCAACTTCCAGGTCATAACGTGCTCTCGAATAAATCGTATGATGTTGTGGTAAGACTGGTTGAACGTATAAAACGAACCAATCGCAACGTAACAGATAATTATTTTACTAGTGATCCATTAGCAGAACATCTGCTTAGAGTGGGCCTAACATGTTTGGGAACTATAAGGAAAACCAAAGAAGAAATCCCTGCCTAATTCGTAAATATAAATAAAAATTCTATGGCTAGGAGCTACCTGTTTGGATGTTAAGATGACAAAACTTCGGTCTCTATGGTTACAGAAAAGTTGAACACTGTGGTTGTACTATCAATGACACTGAAAAACCCACACAAATTACAAACTACAATTCCACAATAAGTATTGCGAGTAAAACGCAAAGGTGGCTTATGATAATATTTTTCAGATTGCTTGACTTGGCCGGTATAAACTCATTGAAGATTTTTCAATACCACTCCCCTAACATCAGAAAGATTACAAGAAGGTCATACCTGTACAAGTTGGCATTGGAGCTAATGAATAAAAACCTGATAGAGTGTTCTAAAATTCGAACTTTGCCAAAGATCTAGTGGTTCTTTTTGGAACAATACAGAAAGCAAACAACCAACGATTAGCTATCCCAACCAGAAGAGGCATTTGCTACATCTGTGGATCGAGGAGTAGCAACAGAAATCGGCTATAGTGTAAGTATTGTGGGGAAAACGTGTGCAAACAGGATTCGGTCATTTCTACTATTTGCAATAAACACCGGTTACTTAAGAACGAAGACAGTGATATGGATATAGATTGGTTAAGATATTGGTTAGTTTATATCTAGTTATTTTGCCTTGTTTTGTTCATTGATCGTTCACTATCTCCTTTTTGAAAAGACAGTGCACGGATGTTACTTTAGAATTTGTTATTTGCTTCGTGTTCTGTTCATTCATTCATTCCTATTTTTTACAGTAAAAATGATTGTTGTAATATACAAAATAATATCAACACAGTACAAGGATGGTGCCTAAAACATAAATTATCTCAGAATGCAAATAAGTGTAAGGTGATGAAATATACACAAAGTAAAGTATCATATGATTTCAATTACAGTGTAAACAAAATTACCTTGGTAAAATGTCATGTTATAGTAGATCTTGGGGTAACTTTTGATCCTAAACTTAGCTTTGTAAAGCATATTACTAATAAGGTAAATGAGGTAAGTAAGATTTATGGATTTATTATTAGAAATTCTGAACAATTTAATAATATTCACATACTAAAGCTGTTGTATTATGCACATATAAAGTCTAACATTGAATATGCGTCAATTATTTGGAATCCACATTACAGTCGCCATAAAAATGAAATCGAAGAAGTACAACGAAAATTTCTAAGGTTTATAGCTTTCAAAAGTGATGGTTACTATCCTGAAAGGGATATTCCTTATAATGTTTCTAATGGAAAGATTTAATATTATTTCTTTAGATAAGCGGACAGCATGTGTATCTTTATCTTTCTTGAATAAACTTGTACACAACAAAATTGGCTGTTCTGAGCTTTTTAATCAATTAAATTTTCATATTCCAAGAAAAACGTTAGAAATATTATTAAATTTTATAATCCTAGAGCTAAATCAAATCTCATGTTAAAGTCGCCCATATAGTCATGGGTACCAATTTTAACAAAATTTCTAAATTTTGTGATTTAAATTATAACAAATTAAAAACCATCACAGAAAAATTTAATAACTAAGGTATTTGATACATTTATTGTGCGATTGTTTGAAAATATAATCAGAAAGAATTGTAAATTTTAGGTGTAAATGATGTCTTGATATTTATAATAATTCATTTATAAAAATTTAATTTAATTGTTCTGTTAATGGATTTCTATTAAACAATAAAGCTGGTATTATTATGATTATTATTATTATTTTTTAATTTAAATAAATAATTTTGGTAAAAAATTAACTTGCAATGTTTAATTACTCCTAAACATAAAGTATGAATAAAGAACAATGTTGCAAAGCATGAAAAATCTATGACAGCCAAATTGCCGTCGATGCGAGCGGAAGTGTGATTTGGGTGGGCGCGAGCAGCGAGGTTAAAGGAGGATAATTAGATACATGTTTCAAGCAACCAGACGTAAACGAATTAAGCCACTACTTATTACATCACATACCATGCTACTACGCACTTCATATATTTTTCAACTAATCATATATGTATATTAAAAGCAACTTAGGTCTTTCTTAAAAATTTTCACATATATGACTACTTTAATGAGCATTTAACCACGGCGGACAAAGCTACAGTGGAGGGAGGCGTGGTTCATCGATACTTACGAGGCTGAGCACTGTAGGACTATGTTAAAATCAGTATTTTTGGGCTACACTCTTTTGCAGTCTTACACTAAAAAACAAGGCTAGTATACCTATCTACGAGTATGCAGATTATGGATAAACCTGAGGCTGAAATAAAGCACATTAATCGGCCAGTGCTAATTATTTCAACGTCTCCTGTATATTGGGGAGTCACAATTAACTATTTAAAGACGGTAAAGACCCTCATAAAATATGTTTCTATTCAGAGTTCTACATTGGTCGTCCAAGGTGATCGAAAGTTATGTACCCTGTATAGGCCAGAGGAATTATTTACGAACTATTGAAAACTATTTACTTATACACTACATATAAGCCGTTCCAGCTAAATCTGAGGATATGTTTTATTTTAAATGACTGGAAATAAACGGGTGCACTATGCGGTCACCTACTATAAAATTACTGGTTTCCAGTGAAGTAAATGCACGCTTTACTAATTGTAGTCTAACTCTAAATAAATGGCCCGTATGAAGTTTAAATAAGTGGTAGATCAAGCACGAGTACTTTTTGGCGCACACTTTATTGTTAATAAATTCATGACACACAAATTATTGGAATAAAATGAATGGTGCAATATACATGTTTATAGATTCAAATAGCATTTCACTACAAACATATTTACAATTAAACCTGTAATTCATAAACAAGTCGGAAGCTGGTCAAAATGACCTAAAACTAAAGATAAAGAAACATTATTGATGAGAGAGGTCGGTAGATTTTGGTGATACTTGATGGCGCGCCAATCTTGGTGCGGCTAATTATATTCAAAACGAGAAAACGGAAGGAACCTTTACATCAGCGACATCACAAAAATCGTGAAATTGAAATACCCAAAGCGCTTTGTGGTGATGTATATATTAAACAATGTTATGAAAAATTTACATATGGTTATTTCCTCCAACCAATATTATAAAGGAACAATAATTTACTACACTAATTAAAATTCAAAAGTTAAATTAGCTGTCTTTTGAAATATTCTCTAGTCCATTTGTTGCGCAAGTTTTAATTTGGTAATGAATTCCCTAAACTTATAATGCATTAGCTTTACATTGACTGATGGAATACAGTCTCTAGGTATTAAAAAAGCACTGAATATTCTAGGACCAACAAAGTGCTTAAAACTAAAGCTGAAGTAGTCACTTACGGGATCTACGGCCGATGAGTGTTTCTTTCCAGCCAAATTTCTTTGATGTCCAAAGGCGGGTGTGAATCATACTTAGAAGGTAGTTGCTTTTAACCCTGCCCATTATTTAGTCCTATTAAATCGAAAACCCGTTCCGGCCACTAAAACCAAGGACAATTCCTATAATTTTTCAATAAACACAAATCGAAAGGTTTCTAAAGTAAACAAGTCACTCTCAACGAAATAAATTAGTAATTCTTCATCTTTTACTTTCGTTTAGCCTTTCAGAGATAATCCGATGTACTTAGAAATCAGAACAACTGATTGTGTTGAAACCTAACGTCGACTGCCTCTTGTTTTTTTCTCACGGGATGTGTCATTCTAATTACCCAAACGGAGACATTCGTATCGCGACACCGCGTGTATTTATTCTATCTACGTCAAGGATACAGCAACTCAGATCGATTTTAATGAAGAAATTCACACTGCACCGTCCAATATTTCTTTGCTCAGTTTGCTCACTTATTTCCTTCACCTAAACTAACCTTCAAAAAAACATGAATCCCCATATCTTTCCAACAAAGCTATCTTATTTAACAAAACGGGAAATTTAAATAAATGCATAGTCATTTAAAAGAATCTTATAAATGATTGCTTTCTTGTCTAACTTTTAACCTTTGGCAACAGATATGTTTGATGTAATTTTGAAGGCAAGGTTGAGAAAGATTTCATAAGTTACCATAGGAGATGGATTAATTCAATTTTATATAATGGCTTTGTTTATTCTAAGAGATTTAAATATTAACTTACTAAACAAACATGCCCTTAACATACTGAAGACGTTTTTTATTACTTATATACAAAGAAATCCAAAAAAAACAATTTAAAATGATTCTACAGGGCTATTATTGAGTAATAACGACCCTGAATGTCCCAAATAGGCAACCCAATTTACACTTTCATAGGTCGCTATTCCACTACAAAAACATATTTACCTTATTTGTCATATTTGCAACTGTCGATAATTAAGTCGTAATATTTAAACTACTACGAGTATAATGAACTACTAGTAAAATTGGTATTCACCTAAAATGTTATTTGAAAGCATAAATATTATATTAGTCAAGCAAGCGTTCGCAATAGTTCAAACATGCTAGTCGTTAATCTTGACGTTTGTTGTCCAATTGTCTTCATTTATTAGAAGATGTATTCGAATAACAAAAAGACTGATATGATTTTAATTTTGGTGAATGCCGGAAAAATACCGCTACTGCTGCAAATTTGTACCATCAACGCTATCCACATCGTATAGCACCGACTGACAAGATTTAGAGAAAATTGACCTCCTACTAAAAGATATAGACAAATAATTGCCACAAGGGAGAAGCATGAAACAGCAGTTATCCGTAGTGTAACGGAAGATCCCCATATAAGCCAAGATTCGATTACTAGAAAGTTTAAAATAAACCAGTCTTTAGTAAGTAAAGTTTTACGTGCAAATAGATTTCATCCATAGCATGTAACGCTAGTGCAAGAACCAAAAGAGCCTGATTTTGATAAACGATTGGAATTCTGTAATTTTATACTTCAATAAGTTTGAGACGACCCTTATCTTTTACACAAGTGTATGTTTTCAGATCAAGCAACATTTACAAATAACGGTTGTATTCATAGGCATAATTCCATTATTACGCGCAAGAAAATCCAAATTGGATGCGAGTAGCACACTTTTAAACATTTTATTCCTTAAATGTTTGGTGTGGAATTTTAGGAGAGCGTATTATTGGGGTGTACTTCTTTCCAGAGGTATTAAATGGACAACTTTTTTTAAAGTTTTTGCAAAACGAGTTACCGTTATTGCTGGAAGATGTGGACCTTTATATACGCCAAGATTTGTAGATCCAGTTAGATGGTGCACCACCACATTTCCATAAAAACTTACGGCAATTTTTATCAACTGAATTTGAAAATAGATGAATAAGAAGGCGATCGATAATGCATGGCCGCCACGAAGTCCCGATATCAGTCCTTTTGATATCTTCCTTTGGGGTGTGCTAAAACATCAAGTGCTTTTAACTCCGCTTGCTAATGTTGATGATTTAAAGAAAGGATTACAGAATCGCGTAGGTTAATAACACCAGAAACATTACGGCGTGTACAATGATCGTGTTTAAACAGATCTATGGGCTGCGGAAGTCAAAGGTCGAAATTTAGAGCAAAATTTACATTAGGTGTTTATTTAATAGATAATTAACATTTTTATTGATTTTTCTCTCAGTTAATTTTGTTTTCATTTTATATCCTGCTATTTTATGCTTTATTAAAAATTTTTCTTTGACAAAGGTGAATACCAGTTTTACTAGTAGTTCACTATACTCGTAGTCGTTTAAATAGTACAACTTAATTATCAATAGTTGCAAATATGAGAAATAAGGTATATATGTGTTTATATTGGAATATAAATTGGGTTGCCTATTTAGGACATTCAGTGTCGTTATTACTCGGTAATAGCCTTGTATATAGATAATGGTGCGGTAAAAACAGCAAAAGCTGACAAACGATTTAAAAGATATTGAATATTGAGTTCATTTTAAACAAAGGTTGAAGATATATCTCTTTACTAAGTGATTTTATGATTTTAATTAGTACCGAAATATTGAATAAGTGTCATTTTTATTACTTTTTATGCATATGTATGTGTATTTTTGACGTTTTTGGGATTAAGTGTTATGATGGCTATCTTAATTTTTTGTCGATGTATAATAATAGATAAATAAATAAGTAAGCAGGTATAGAAATGATTTTCGATATTTGCGTAGGTGCTCTTATTTTCAAAAAAATTAAAGTTAACAGGTAAATATCTTAAGCACTTTAATTCTTACTGCTCTTCATGTAACTTCTGTCTCTAAATCAATTAAAATTTTTAACAATAAGTAATAAATAGAACATTCATCGTTTTCTACTCATTAATATTGAAATGGGTCATTTACACATCGTCTGCAATTATACTTACTTGTAGATGCTTGATTATTAATTGGTTGAATATGCTATTTCTTGTCAAAATCGATGAACTATGCGATCTCGTAATTTTTACGTGACACATTGGATTATGGGGTGTAAAGATTTAGATAATTTCGAATTTAGTTAATTGTAAACAATTATGCAAGCAGTTATTAGTTAAACTAACCATTAATAGGATTGATCACCTAAATGATAAACTTGATCAGGTGGTATATTCTGACATACGAAATCTATACGTGACAAGTATGGTAAGAATGTAAAACCAATAGTTCGTTAAATTTGAAAGTTACTATTACACGCATGAAATGGAAAACTACAAATACTAAATAAAATTTGTTATAGTTTTTATGATTTTTGAGGTCTTGATAAGTTTATAAACGTAAACGATATAACGACCAGTGGTTATTTTAACTGTAAGCCGAAACCAAAGAAATTCTTTTAAAATTAAATTTTATCTGTCTATATATATATATATATATATATATATATATATATATATATT
>JAHWXV010032377.1:0-12101 GCA_024586415.1 Phrixothrix hirtus
TTTTTTTTACAGAATGAATTACTTACGCGGAGCAATACCCGGAACACCTTTGTAACATACAACACCCGCGGAATCCTCAAAAACAAAATATATATATATATATATATATATATATGTCTGAAGTGGTAGGTTTTATATACCAGTCTATAATAAATTTGTTGCAATGATTTCGTATCACTTCAGTGTCTAAGAAAGGAATACTATTACTTTGTTCTAATTCCACTGCAAATTTAAGATTACTAATGTAAGCGTTAAATGTGACCATAATATCATCAATTTTATCAACAGGACCTGCACGAATAAGATCATCAACATACTTTTAAACAATTAATAGTTTGTAATCAAGCTTAGTTAGAAAATCAGAAATCAAATCGTCAAGCACAATTTGGACTAATATAGAACTAATGGGAGAACCCATTGGAGTACCAAATATCTGTAAATAAAACACCATTAAAAATAAAATAACTGCCTTCAAATACAAATCGAACTAATTTTACAAATTATCTTAAACTAATGTTACAATTAAGTTTAATAAAACTCCAATTTTGTGATTAATTTTAAAACAAGTTCCAAAGGAATATTAGTAAAAACACTATTGTTTGGTAATTGAAAGTCATTAAACTTATTTGCAAAAGTTGTCGAGTCTTTTATATTAAAGCTAGTTATAATACTGCAGGAAATTTTCAAAATATCAGATAACCATTTTGAAAGTTCATAAGTTGAAGATTCAATGGTTGTTACTATTGGTCTTAGAGGGACATAAAGTTTGTGTATTTTGGGAAAGCCATATAAGTTTACTGAAATACTATTATATTTACATAATTTTCTTTCTAGTTCTTGACTAATGTTGCCTTTTATTTTCATTTCCCTAATAATTTTATTATTTTTATCTGTAACGATGTAGTAGGATCGCGAAGTAATGTTCTATAAGTGTTTTTGTATTTTTACATAATCTCAACTTTTAAATTATATTCTTCCTTGTTCATAACCACAGTAATATTTCCTTTATGAGCTTTCTGAATAAGGATATATTCATTTTCTTTAATATGAGTGATTTCTGATAGAGATCAAGTTTATGTTTGGGTAATTTCAAAAAATTTGTTAAAATATTTATTAATAGTGCTCTGTAATTATCTTAATCTGAATCATTTGTTAAATCAATAAAGGCTTCTATTTGTGATAATAATTATTATTTCAATACTATTACTAATGTATTTTCAAACCTAAAAGACAGTACGCCTAAATTATTTAAATCGAATATTATATATCAAATTAAGTGTTCAGTTTGTGAATTGAGTTACATAGGGCATACGTCAGTTTGGCTGAAGACCAAAGTTGGTTTACACAGAAGTGACTGCAAATTGAATAAGAAAAGGTGTGCACTTGCTATCCATTACAATAATTGTGACCACAGTATTAACTTTAATGCTGTTGTGGTTTTATGCCATTCTGAAAATAATAAGGAAATACTATTCATGGAAATGTTTTACATTAAAAAAAATTGGGAAGTTATGAATTTCAAATCTGATACAAATTTGCTTCATAATAGTTACTCTAGTTTATCTAATTTTTATAATTTGAATATTTGACTTCATACCTATATCTTTATATAATAATTATTTCTTAGTAGTCATAATTCTTTTTTAGTTTATTAGTTACTAGTTACATAATATGTTGTTTACTGTATATTGTTATATTTTTATTTTTAACGGTATATACTCATATGTCATGTCATTGAAGTGTCATTTTAATTTTTAAAAATAATTTATAGATGTCGTCCTGTATATATACTATTTTGACCACGAATATTACATATTATAAAAAGAAAGGATTGAAAAAAGGCAAATCGCAACTTTTAAGGTGAATTATGAGTTTGGGGAATACGGCTATACCAGAGTTTCCGCTTAAAATAACAGTAAAAATTTCCAGACTTTCATAACTTCACTGACTAAAATTAGAATTTTTCTAAAATTTTTCAATGACAGAAACAAAAAATTCAAGTATTTGCCGGCTTATTTCCAAGATAACATTTCAACTGTCTCAATATTAACTTTAAAAAGGATACAAATCGTTTCCATCATCATAATTTACTATAAGTAGAGAAGTAAATCTTTATTTAAACCATTAATTATACAATGGACCGTTCTCAACCCAAAAATTCTGATTTACAATAAAAGGTTGTAATCGCTCATTGAAATGCGATTTTTTAGTTTTTTAAATAAATCATAAACAAGGTTAAAAATATTTTGAATATTAAAATTTTCGATAAAATAAATTGTCAACAACCCCTTTTATTGTAAAGAAACGTATTTTTGTACGCTACTGGCGTTAGAATACCTTAAATTCTATCTTAGTTAATTCGTTTAAGTCTGAATAAATTTCATTTGTGCATTGTTTTAACCCTTAAATGCATACTGTTACAAAATTGCAACATCCACATTTTTTGCTTATGAAATGCCTAATATACTTAAGAATATATTAAATGCACAGCGTTGCATATTCGTAATAAATTGTTTTAAAAATGTGGCACACACTCGTGATCATAAATGCCGCCGTGTGCGAGGAATTAGGAAATATTTGTCAATTTGCAGACGTCATTTGTTGTGTTGTGTAAATGTGTAATTCAAGATTTTATAAAGTTAGTAGGCAAAGTTCTTTTCAAAATTATCTTTATATGCCGAAATGCATGTAGTGAGTACGCGCGTGCGTGCGTGCGCGCGTGCGTGCGTGCGCGCGGGTGCTTGTGCGTGCGTGCGCGTGTGCAGGCGTAAGCGCGTGCGTGCGTGCGCGCGGGTGCTTGTGCGTGCGTGCGCGTGTGCAGGCGTAAGCGCGCGTGTGTGTGTGTGTGTGTGTGTGTGTGTCTGTGAATACTATAACTCGAAAAATAAAAGTCCTAGAAAAAGGAAATTTTAAATTTGAGTTTCTATCCATAGTCGCACGCGACTACAATAATATAACTAAAATCGCAAAACCGGACGTGCCTCTTTACTCTTGTCATTTTTTGGTTTTTTGAAATATTTTCGAAATTAGCTCTAAAGATATTTTTAAATTTATTATATTTCTTAGAAATTCATTGGCCTTTCATATAATCTAGGCGGATTTTCATAAAAGTTTCGGAGAATGGAGTAACCGGAAGTACTTTTGCCTTTAAGTCTAAATAAATAATTATGGCACTAAAAATCCTAGCTAATTGAAAATTTATAGAGTGCATTAAACAAAGAATTTAGTTAAAATTAAATAACCGGAAGTACCACTTTATTTCTGCCATTTTTAGATATTTTCCGAATTTTTCGTTTTTCGTGATTTTCTTAAAATCGACTCTAATGATTTTTTTAAAATTTACTATATTTCTTAGACATTTAAGACGATTTTATATAATCTAGGCGGTTACTCAGAAAATTTTCCATAAATCGAGTAACCGGAAGTACTTTTACCGTTAACTCTGAATAAAATAACTATGAAACTAAAAGATCTAACTAAATAAAAATTTATATTTGAGGTCATATTCACCTTTGTATGCAAAATCAATTGTTTTATATCTATGAACGTAAGAGAAAGTCGGGTGCTGTCTCACACCTGATTTTCCTTATTGTTATAGATTTGCTTGCCCCGTAAGATCAAAGTATAAAAATCATTATAAATTGTAATCGGCCTCTTAGCAAGATATAATTAGCTTATATTTGGGACAATATGTCTGACATCAGTGAAGGCAGATTATACTTTTCTGAGTCGGACAGTATAACAGATAGTGACTGTATACCAAGCGTTAACGATGAAACTGTGAAATGTTATAACCAGCAATACAACTAAAGTAGTAGACCAAGTTCTTCCCTAGAACAGAATATTCAAGTCAAAAAGGAAAGCGGTAACGGTCAACATGTACCTCCAGAAGATATCCGAACCGATATTCTCAGAGAAAAGAAGAAGATGAAAATTTCCTAGTTATAAAGGATTTACTGATATAATATGTGAGAAATGCGGCGTAGTTCTATGTTTGAAAAAGAAAGTAACTGTTTCAAAATATTCCATGGGTAGTTTTTAAAATATCTTTCTGTACACAATGTTGCATTTCTTCAACAACGTAAAATTTTGAAAATATTTTTTAATCTTGGAAGATTTAAATTATTTTCTCCTTCTTTCTTACATTATTTTTAGACAAAAAAAATGTTAATCAAACATGTAGAAATCAAGCATTTAAGGGTTAAAAACTGGTTTCCGTTTTAATCTGTATTATTTTAAAATAATTTAGTAACGATTCCTTTTGTATTTAAATGTATTTTAGAATATCCATTTATTATAATAGAATTCAAAGTAATATTCATTATTTTAACATTCTTTTGTTTAATTTATAAAACCTAAAATATATTTATCTTAAATTAAAACATGCACGGTTACTCAATAACTTCTAGAAAAATCATGACTTTTGCATATCCCAGGAATGTGGTCTATGCTTCATAAGTCAAAAAAGGTTTTGTGTAGAGCAAAAGTGAATGATGCCACATTTTCATACCGATTTGTAGAAAAACCTCCGTATTTTCATTTGGTGGAGTTTTTTGGTGAAATTATCTATCCTTTCGCTTTTCTGCTGGCTTTTATATACAAAGAGGTCTTTATCGTCTAAGCCTGGTTGGTCCAGTACACATGTAGCGCATGATTATTTCAAGTGAAGTATAGATATCGAAAAAAGCACGTAAGTGATCAATCACGTGAATATTGCCTATTGGTTTGCTGATCTATAAACCTGTTAATTAGGAGCTCACCTTTTACATTCGAGTTTGCGAAATTTCTTACTCTACAAATTGTTTAGTTTGAAGAAACCCTACTGTTGGTTTAGTTTAGTTTATATAAATCGGGATCGGATGCGTGTCTTGCTTAATCACTCTAATTCAAAAGTCATTAATTCACCAATTTAACTCATGTATGTAACGAAATATACAGTAATTTCTTTTTGTATGTTTATTTGCTAATGTTTAGAATCATACTCTAGTGTGAGAAATGTATAGCTCTAAAAGTAACTTTTTGAGCAATTATCACTAAAACATGATACTATTTGAAGAACATTATTGAAATATAAATTATTGTTTATTAATTGTGAGTATTTCTAATATGTCTAATTTAATTATTATAAAAATATGCTCTTTATCATATTTACCGTTTACACACTGTATACAAAAACGTGTACTAATAAAGTGTGGACAATCTAAAAAAGCATCTAGTGCCGCTATTCTAACATGTTTAGAGAATAAATATCGTCCACCGTTTCTTCGTAACAATTTCTCGCGTAATCTATTTTGTACAAATAAGTATTTTATTTACCTTTTATGTGTATCTTATCCTTAACAATTTCTGTTCAATATACTTATAAAAGGTTACTGTACTTTTTTTTTGAGTCACTGTTTTAAGGTACAACGTAAACCAAACTCATAAACGCGCAATATATAGAGGACCTTTAAAAATCTCGTCATCGGTAACGATTATAGTAAATAGATTACATTCTAAATTCAAATTTTCTGAATTTTTCTAGCTACACTTTTATTAGTAATTGCCTGAAGATCTAGTTCTAATTCGAGTTTATATGCAAGGGAAATTAAAAGAATTTTGTGGTGTCCATCAAAGTTGTAATTTATATCCACTTCTTGTATTTTCACTAATATCTAAAGTAACGTATATACAAAGGAATTTAAAAGGACTACCTCTTGTTAACTAATTTATCGAATTGTGTCGATTTTACTGATACCTTTAATATTCTTTTATTTAGCATTGAAAGATGTTATTTTACCTAGAAAAATGCAATTCCGCTTCACGTAAGAATATTTAACGTCTACAGAGGGTGTCAGCATCCCCGGCAGCTGTGTCCTAAAATAGGGTGACATACACATTATATCCGATTTAGTTCTATTCTACAATTTATCGTTCTATTCATGTACAACTTTACTGCCTAGCCAAATGTGGCTAATGTGTTCCTGCTGTTACGTTATACAGGTCGTAAACACGCTTTAAAATGCGATAAAGTATTGTATATTTTGGTACAAGTTCCTATCAAATATTAGTACGAATTTACCAATTACTTATCAACTTTGTTATTAAGATGAAACAAACACGATCATAACTAAACACAATGTGTACTACACCACCGTAACACTTTCTTTAATGCGTTCGGCCAGAATACGTAATATACATTCCAAAAAAGTGTTCAAGACGCTCAGTGAAACTTAGTGGACATTAAAAGTGAACAGATCGTTCAGTGAAATAACATTTATTCTCTTATAAAACAGTTGTAAATGTTAGACGTTTAGCCTTGTTTAACATTTACTACTGTTTTTTAAGAGAATAAATGTTACTTCACTGAACGATCTGTTCATTTTTAATGTTCACTTAGTTCGCAAATTTAATTCACTTTAATTAATCTACGATTGGACAATAAAATGAAGTTATTCAATATATACAGTGTGACCAGTGAATTCCGCATCATTTGGATTTTTTTTTATTAATAGCTTTATTGGAAATTTGACTTTGGCATTAATTTTTGCTTCAATCGAAATTAAAAAAATAACAAAAAAAATAGTAGTCACGTGATTGGCATTATCTGTCAAATTGTAATTTTTTTCCAAAAAATTCCAAAAGTTGGGTTATTTCTCAAAATATCGAAAAAGTTATTAGAAAAAATTTATCTAAATGCAATTTTTAGCCCGTACGTAAAATTTCAGATGCATAAGATAATTTTCATTGTTTGCCCATTTTTTATAAATTGCACTACTGTTACAAAATAAGATTCGACGTAACCTACGTAAAACTTCTTACTTTTGACAACGCTTTATTGCAGACACATTTTGTTTAAAGTAGCGTCATATTAAATGTGCGTTTTTCTACAAAATCCAAATTGAGCTATTAAAATTTGGTCATGTGACGCAAAGTTTATTTGGTTTTGACTCTGAATAAGGCCACTCCATAAAATATCTAATTTTTGGAATGGTATTTTGTGTAAAAGTAATGCATTGAATTAGACAGCGTGGCATGCTGTCAATCAAGTGATCAATATCGGCCTATGATATATCATTCCAAAGTTCCTGAAGCCGCAGCCGAAGATGATGCAAGTCTTCTGGAGAGTGTGATAAATCATTCAGTCGCTTACCGATTATATCCCATACATGCTCAATGGCGACCGAGCAGGCCATGGGTGGACGACAATGTTAGGTTCTTTCAAAAAGCGTGTTGTATCCTGTACCGTATGTGAGTGTGCATTGTCTTGTTGGAAAATGTAATTTTTCAACACCTCAAGCTATGGAAGTGCAATAAGCTCCAGCACATTGGCAAACGGCTGCGTTTAAATTGCCGTCGATGAAGACCAAGGGTGATCGACTACCGTAACATATTGCATCTCATATTATCACTCCTAGATGAGGACTGTGTTGCGTTCTACAAAAACTGTTGAATTTTTGCGTTCTCCATGCATCTGCCTGGCCCTTTTACAACCGTCATGTACCCACAAACAAAATCAAGACTGGTCACCGAACACAATTTAATGCCGTTCTTGTGACCAATTCGTTCTTTCATTGCTCCATTCTAGTCTGCGGGCATGGTGAAGTGGAGTCAGAGGAAGACACAAAAATGGACGGTACGAATGCAGTCCATAATATTTTATCCGACGATAAACAGATGGCATTGACATTCTGCGTCCTAAATCTCCTATGCAGTCTATTGCAATTGACCAAGTTGTGGAAAATCTGTATCTTGCGGCCCAATGTCTTAAACGACATTTTTCACGATCTGTAGTCCTCCAGGCCCGTTTAGATTCAGGGCGACGCTATAAAACCCCTTCTTCGGACCATCTGGACCAACATCTCACCACCGTTGCAGCATCACTATTTACAGGGTTGGAAATATCTCTAAGCGGAAGTCCTCCCCTCATGCCAATAATACGTCATTTAATTGCTGATAATTTTCACGTTGCCGAACTCTTGGTATTCTTAAATGTTCAAAAGGCACTAGTGGACAAACAATTCGTAAATTGACAGTTAATCTCCACGGATTGTTTTATTTCATAAAATGTAAAACGTGCAAACAAACAAATTAAAAACAGCAATAACCGATAGATGGACTTTTTTCAAATTTTAATCATTCCTTTGTTTCATCAAAATATGCATTTTCCGAAATTTCCGTTAAAATTGATCAATAACTTCCATGTTTTGCGACTTTTATGGAAGTCGCCACCCTAAATCTGTATCTTTAGTAAAATTTTCCTGCAAATATTGTTTTTGATTTATGTGCAACTGTATTTAAAGATTAAATAGGACAACGTAAAAAAATAAATTGGGATTTAAAGAATTAATGATAAAATTTCAATGCTATAGCAGTTTTTGTAACCAAGCGGCCTTCAACAGAAAACCAAGCTACTAACAAAATAAAGTTAACACCATCTGATTATGGTTCTATGTCAAAGTCCACTGTAATCACCAATAATTTCAACTTTTACGATATCACGATTTAATCTTATTTGCAATTTTTCTTGATCATCATTTAATTTCTTCGACTAAAATAAAGTATTTTCAAATTCCGACTTTTCCCGGTTTCCTTGAAAAATGGAAAATATGTTATAATGGGTTCAGATAGAGTGAGCATGAAAGTTGTGAAATTATTACAATACTCCTTTTGATTACAAAATCAGCTACTTGTATGATATCTAACGTTTGTCTTGATGAGACGGCAAAAAATACGAAATTTCTGGCGGACATGATTTACTCTGTTTGTAAGCCGTTTAAAAACTACAAGATAGTATTATTGATTAACGATCTGTTCTTGGGTCGAATTTCTATACAGTTTGATTGTTGAAAAACACATGGGAATTGATTTAATTTTCGATAAGTTCATTTCTACTGTTGTCGAGCGCGGTGAGTTGCTTATGTGCCATTTCGCATTTTACACTTTCATTTCGGGATAAAATGCGAAAATCTACAATTTGTTACATACTATGACATGTTGAAAAATAGTTATTTACATCATTGGTTCAAAAATTGAACTTTCGTGAGAATTGTTGAGTTTTTGGATTCGTGATATTTTTTGTGTCTACTTGCATATAATTTTTAAATAAATGTTATTGTCAGATATTTTCCTGATTTATTTCTAAAAATAACAAATACTATCCCATTTTTACATGTGCACATCCTTTATACAGGAAGATAATTTATTTATGTTGGCAATACTAAGTAAACACATTTTCCTAATTTTTTACGCAAATTCGTTTTATCAATTTACACACTAG
The DNA here is from genome assembly GCA_024586415.1 of Phrixothrix hirtus. Classification (NCBI taxonomy): domain Eukaryota; kingdom Metazoa; phylum Arthropoda; class Insecta; order Coleoptera; family Phengodidae; genus Phrixothrix; species Phrixothrix hirtus. The sequence continues at coordinate 9,260 of JAHWXV010032377.1, forward strand.
TCAGCAATGGAATCGGGCCATCAAAAAATATCTAGAAATTATATGACTTTATGAAACTACATAATATTTTTAGTTATTATATGTCAAGATACGATATATAAACGTAAAAAGAAAGAATTTACGCTATTTTTAATTTTTAAATACTTTACATATATAAAACGAAATAAAAACAGAAATTTTAATAGTTGGTTACCACCTCTTGCATGAATTACGACTTGTAAGCGCCTATCCATTGCCACAATTAGATTTCGAATAAATTCTCGTGATACTGTTTCCTATTCTTCAAACGAAACTTCTTGAAGCTAAGGGAGAGTTAACACGCTTAAGAATTCATCTTTTTATAAAATTCTCAAGTTCAATGCGATTCAGGTTTGGACTACGTGCAGGCTAGTTTGTATTTTCGCTTCAGTTAAAATGGTTCTAACATATTTATGCGCGTTCGAGTATTTTTGTATAGTAAATGCCAGTAAATGGAGCATAAGTCACAACATGGGCCAGGAAAATGTTCTCACTGTACCACTCGGATGTCAAATATCCTGCGATAATGACCTGCCAGTGCGAGTTTTCATAAATATTTTTTCCACACCATAACATATCTTCTTGTAAATTGTGAATGTCGCATTCTGCTTATCGCTCACTTGATCATTTCCAATCTGTCATCAGGATCATGACAATTACATCCTGTGTCATCAGAAAATAGAATATCGTTTCATTGGTCCAATTCCCATCGAAAAAAATGAAGGTGAGCTATCCGATCTCTGAGAAGTTATAGGCATGTGCTGGTCTTCCATCAAATAATTTACGTTCAAGTATGGTCTTGCGGTTCTTTAGGATACATTCTGAACTGTTTAAAAGTCGTTTTGCATTTCAACGGCAGTTAGAGATCTGTTTATCAGGATGCAATTTACGATTAGTCGATCATTACGAGCTGTTATTGACCGTTCTATATTACATCTGGCTCACTGAATGTATTGCTCATTATCTTGAAATCGTTGATAAACGCGTTGAACCGTTGAACCGAGGCATTCCCAAGATTGAGACACGTAACGTTAATTCCTGCTATCTTCGATCAACGTAGCGACTTAGGCAATCATTGAGTGCTTCAAGATGCATACTACGGTTTAGTACTATAAAACTGTACTAATGGAGCGAAAAAATTGATTGTAATGCAATTTGATTGCCACAGTTGGCCCAAACCACAAATACAGCTTTACAAACGTCAAAAAGAAACGTTTGTTTCCAGAGATACATAGACAACAAAAGTCTTTAGATCATTTTTTTTTGTCTTAACATAGGTATGTAGTAACTTATTTTTAAAAAACCTAATATAATCTGGTAGCCCGATTTCATTGCCAGTGAGGGTATATACGTTTAACACTAAAGTACATTTGTTGCGTTATAATTGTGTTGTCTGAATATTGTGTGTTTGACAAATAAAAATTATAAAAGCCTGCATGATTACTGATTTAGAAGGAACTAGTTAGATTACAGCTGACGGCCTCGTTCGCCAGCTATTTGGGGAAATGAAGACGTTTTCTATCTGGAAAACGCTTGGTAGCGAACGAAACTACAATATTGTTTGATAAGGTACATGCACACAATTGGTGGCATTTCCCTTTATATATTAGTGAAATTTTACAGAACTGGTTTTTCGAAAATCTTCCGCAAGCTCTATTTCTCATTTAAAATGTACAAAATTATTTGGGAACTCAAATACGATGCAATACTGGTCATTTTGAGTACGTATAAAATGTCTGTAAGATCTCATTAAAGCTGTCATTTTCGTATATTTTTGACGTGCAAAGTTTTCCAGAACGACATTATCTTCCATACTCCCATGGCAATTTATAAATGTCATCTAAAAACGTCTTCCGTAGAAATAATATGTTAACCATAGACAATTTTTAATTTTTGATAAGCGTCTCTTGTATTTTCACTAAGTTTATGCAGAATTTTATCCCACAATGCTGATTAAAATTTTGATTATCTATCTTCGAAACAATGAAACAATACACAAATCTCACTGCCAAACTAAACGTATTGGCGATATCGAGCTGGAATTCCCACTGAACAACATGTCGATATATATACGTCTAGTCACATTTGTTTTAGACACACCTCGTAGCTAAGTTCCACGGCCAGCGGTGTCTAGACAAATTCCTAGAAATTGTTTAAAAAATGACATTACAACACATTCTTTCGATACTTCCAATATTGCACAATTAGCTAAGGAGACAAAAGGTAGGTTGACTTTTTATGAAAAATAAATTTTAATATGAGTCATACACCAATGAATTTAGGCGACAAAAACATTAATTTGAAAGACGGCTGGAACATTGTCCGAAACTCAAGGAATGATACCTCACTTCGATCTCAGGCAATTTAATGAATACTTACTGACTTTGTATGTACGAATATACCACTGGAATTGATCAGTAATGACTTTTTTCAGATAACTTAATGGTTTAGCTGTAACTATTATTATTATAAAATTTAGTTAGAACTAGAATTATTAAATAAAATATTAAATTAAATCATAACGAAATAAACACAGGATGAACTTATAAGTCAACAATCATGTTATTCTAGTTCTACTTAATCAAATACGTTACCAAAGACCCTCTAAAATTTTCAAATAGCAGTTAATTTATATTTTAAAAATAATACAAACAATAATAACGTCTAAATAATATGATTATATGCAACAAATCTAAATTAGCCTTGCACAAATCTGTAAACACTTTGTTCATTACACATTAATTAATTAATTTAATTAACGTGTAATTAACATAAAAAAATATTATAGTTTGTTAAATAGCACGTAAGGGTTAAAATATTTTCT
>JAHWXV010032393.1:0-11358 GCA_024586415.1 Phrixothrix hirtus
TGTTGCCTATGTCTCAAACACATCCAATCGTGTTCCCCAGATATGATCATCTAGTCGTTTACCTTGTCTATTTTTATCACATTATGTATGCACGTTGTGGTCACTCCCTTATACAAAGGTTTGTGTCTCAAAAATACCGGATTCTTTCGCTTCACACTCTTGTTTGTTCTTGAGTTCATAAATGTATTCGTTGTTTTCCAACTAAACCGAATCTCCTATAGCCCCGTCATTTTCATTTTTTCATTCTGGTATTGATTTCGTGATCCTTTCTCTCTCAAATTATTAATTCTTCGCAAATATACAATTTTCAAATTTTATTTTTGCTTTTTTGTATGTTTCGTTACTAAAAGTATACATACATTTTGAAGTTGTAGAGGATTTATCTACATCTGCATTCACTGATTGTTGATCTTGTTTCAACAGTCGTAAAGGACTTCCTGCCCATATTTGTTCTAATTGCAACACCAACACTATCAACCTCTCTCTAATCCTCCAACTAAGTTATTGGCTGTCATATTTACCGCAATTTATTACAGTTGTATTCGTGTTGAATTTATCCTTAGCTCTTGTTCTCTTGAAGTTTAATCATCCAACAGTGACGACTTGTCCTGTCCCACTCTAGGACACTTTCTTGCCGATTGACATTTTACCAGATTTCCCGAACCTGATTTAACTCTACTCCTGGCAATCGAATCACTTTCAAAGATTTTGGAAATCTTGGCATTTGAAATATTTACCCACTTTACAACCGCGTTCGATACGGATTACCCTTAATCCTAACTTGCAACCTGGCGATTTGGCTCGCATGTCAGAATCAAACTCTCCTCCGCTTCATTGGCCTCTTGGTCCCGTCATTGCAACATACCCTGGAGATGATTGTGTTGTCCGAGTCGCATGTATTCGAACTTCTAAAGGCGAATACACTTGACCGGTTATGAAATTATTTCGGCTTGTCTAGTCATTCTTTGTTTTTCTTGAACATATTGGTTCAAGTCTGCCGGTATGTTCGTGAATTTATTAATTTCTCCTACCATTAATATTGATTTTAATTTACAAATTATTTATCAAACAATTAAAAGTTTATTTTTTGACTTTATTTGCGGACTGATCAGCTATTTTTATTCGCTTCTACGGCTGTTGGTTGCTAATTGTCGACGTGTGAACACCGTCTGAAGTTTTCTTCGCTTTTGCCGTTTTATGATATTTGGCTTAATATCAAATTTTGGTTTTTAGTTCATTCAATGAACTTTATTATTAATATGAAATTGTGAAAATTGTTCTACATTCCTTCTACATTTAAGCCTTCCTTAATTATCCCTGGCTTGCCGTGAAGAACAATTTGTACCCGAAGTCATCAATCAAGGTAAGATTTGAATTTTACGTCAAACCTTTATTTGTTTAATGATTAATTTAGTTTTCAATTACTACTTTGAACGTATGTGTTGTGCATAACTCTGTATTCATTTTTACGTGTATATATGTTTATGTAGAGTTTGTTTGGGCGTCTGAACCAGTGATCTACTCTAAACTTAAATTTACTTAAGATCAAAAGTTGTTCGAACCTTTAAAAGTGTGGATTATTATATAATAATATTATCAATTCTAATATAACTAGTGGCACCCTACAATTAGTTCATTATATCCATTTAAGGTTTTTTGTTTTCCCAAATGAATTTTAGATGTTCACAATTTTAGATTAAGTTAATGTATGCTAGTAAAAACCATGCATTTAAAATGCTCTTAATCTCTATATATCACACAACCGAGGACTCTAAAACATTTTATTATAAATGAATTCGTGTAAATTAAATAATAACTGGCGCAACCTTGAAAGTCTGTGATATTAAAGATTTATTATCTACAAATGATTTTCATTACTTAATCAGTTCAACGACATAGCTTAAATATTTTTAATCATTTTTCTCTCTTTCCATATTACCGATTAATTATGTGTAATACTATAATTTAATTGTTTACCTTGTTCTGATAAAATTTTTTATGAAAGGTCGTGAAACGTTTGCCTTCGGTTTAGAATTTTCAAACACTAACCTTGTAGCAGCGTACTTTTTGCAAAATAATATGTTACAAACGCATTTCATTTTGAACGGTAGAGAACTTTATTACACTTATAGACAAAGTTAGAATTAAAAATGTTAATCTAAACTGAAAGAAAATGTTGTGATTAATTACAGGATTTATAAAACTTAATTATTTAAATTGATAACTAACAATATACATACATGTTATGATTTTTAAAATAATTTAATATAGGAAGAAGCAATTTTTATTAAAATTCTTAAATCCGTATTGCTCTAGTAACCGTGATGTATTTTAATTTCAATAAATAAATAAACAATTGCTCTAGTGAATGCTTCAATGGTATATTTCCATAAACATTTATCGACTGGAAAACTTTAGAATCAACGGGCGTTATTTAAAGCTGCTTTCTCCATTACATATTTACAAGCACTTTTATATTGATTTGAATTGTTTTGTAAAAGTTTTATTATTTTTTGTTGCGTGATATTTAATATAATTGTAAAAGTTACATTTATAGATGCAAAATATATAATAATAATGATATTAAGTACAATTAGCACATAAGGAGAAAGTAAAGTGAAAATAGGCTAAATTTTAAAATTTCGTTGTCTTAAAATTTTATTCCCACCTACTGGATGACTAGTATAAATAATAAATTAAGAAATAAAAATGTTAATGTAATTTACAAAATTAGTCAAAACATGGGAACCAGAAGGATTTCGTTTAGGGGGAGAGGCACAATGAAAAACGTTGAGCGAATAGCAAGGTATTGAATTTTATGTTCGTTTTTACAATAGCAATATACTACTTCCTTTGCCCCTTTGTCGGCACCTTTGAGTCAAAATCAATTCTACAATTTGTAGTGATGAATATTTTTGGGGTTTACAGATATACTGTGACATGTGATACATATGCCAACTATGTTCCAATATACTATCCAAGCGCCATATTCAAGTAATCCACGCTTCGGTGCAACATACCTTTTATGTACCCCAAAGAAAGAGTCGTAAGGCATAACATCTGGTTACCTGCGTAGCTACTTATAACATATTAGCTACCACTCAACAGTAAAGAAAGTTTTTTTGAGAGAATGGTGAACGTTCACGCGTCAATGATGTGAACTAAGTAAAAAGCTTTATTTCTAGAACAGTCAGTGCAATTATTACATGCATTCTTTCAGGTTTTCGTAAATAAAAAAGAGAATGGTATCGATGGAAGTAAAGCGCTTCTGCTGCCCGTAAATTTCCGTCGACTCATACGGCGACAAGGGAAGCATGCAGAAATCGATCCGAGTGGAGTAGTGGCGCCCTTTTTTAGAAGGAACTATGTCCTACATACACGTTTCTCTTTTTACAAATATCCCGTTACCTTGAAATCCCGCCACTATCATCAGTTGTTCTGGGAAACCATTATATAAGGGTTGTTTGAAAATTATGGAAAATGAATTGAATTGAATCGTATTTATTCTTCAATAGACTTTAGCTGAAGATGTTCTAGGGCCACTATATCACTTTTATAGAACAATTTATTATGGTCGGCGAAATATTATATCTGGATTTATCACTTGTAAAAAATATGTCCTTTGCGCCATTTTTTGAAGTTTAAGAATGGATAGAAGTGGGATGGGGCCAGATTTGACGATTTGATAGGATGTCATAAAGACTTGAACTGTTAATCTGTAGATAGGCAGATTGTCGTGGTAAACAAAGATTTTATTCTTGGCAAGATGCAACTACTTTTTTTTGATTTCATTACTCAAAATAGTTAGTAATTTTATATAAAATATGCCAGTGATCACCGTTCACTTTTCTATTTTTAACGACAGTTATGTTATTAACGTTATACCTTAAGCATCCCAGAACAATGAACAATGATGCTTTTAGCTTCTTCAGAGCAAACTTGTTATTGGTGAGTAATGACGAACCCCCTCTCATCTACTGAATAAATTAGTTCAAAAGTTCGGTGGGGTTACGCTTAAAACGCTCTACATTTAGACGAAACATTAGTTTGATATCGAATTTGAGCCTTTGTAGCACTCATCAAACAGTTCCCTTTTTCATATACACATCTTTCTAAAATAATGTGCTCAGTTGGTCAAACGTTCCTCTATATCTGTTACATCTGACTTTTAATTGTTCGTCATTTAAAATAATTTAATGTACTATTTCCCTCAATTTATCACTGCAATGTTTGTCTTTATAACTTATTCGATCTCGTTTCAGTTATGCATTTACATACAGTGTGCTGATTAAGTATGGATCAAATGCAGTTGAAAAACATTAATATTTGGCAAAAAATTAAAAACCAGTTTAACAATTTAAATTTTTAGGCATCTTTTAACATCAGTCACAAATCAACGACGTTATTATTATCTGACAGATGCCGCCATCGATATATATTTTTTTAAATCGCCACCCCAAAATGGTTTGCCGACATTTTTTGGAGGTACAAATTTTTTTGTACTTCAATAATTTTAATTACCATTTTAAATACATTAATAAAAACGGTAACCTATGAAAAGAAATTTTTCACAAAAGAAAGGAAATGTTACAGAATTATAGGCCCCTTCTTTTTTGAAAATGATCCGACCGGGCCTCGTTACTTGGAGTTTTTCCAAAACAACCTGATAACCCCTTTAACTGTTCTTTTTCCAAAGAAGAAAATCATGCCCGTAAATAACGTAAGTACGTTATCGGCAAGATAACAATATTAGGCAATACCCGAATGAAATGTTCTCGAATAGCTGGATCGCCAGGAGGAGATCAATCGAGTGGCCGGCTAGTTCTCCAGACTTGACACCTCTGGATTATTTTTTATGAGGTTACCTTAAAAGTAAAGTGTATAAAGATGAGCCAGATAATTTAGAGGCGACAAAGGACCACATACGGCACGAAACAGGACAAATTTTACCACACGTTACCCATTAAGTTCAGCAAGAATTTATCTATCGTCTTAAATACTGCTAAGCAGTAAATGGTCAAAATTTTGAACATCTTCTATAAAATTCATAGATCAAGGTATCCATCGAGTCAAAATGTTGGTAACACATAAGTTTGTTTTATTACCCTTGGAAAAAATAGAAATGCATTTTATCTTAATTAGCTTTCTTACAACGATCATTCGCTTATCACGATATCTGAAGTCACGAAAATTGTGTGTCGAGCTACTATCAAATTCCTTACTCCTCAAAATATTAAAGAATGGGTGGATGGAGTGTACGGGGAAAATTTGCCGTTTTATATCATTGTAAAATACTGACTAAAACGGTTTCGAATGGGGCAGGAATCCTTGGAAGATAACTCCATAACACTGCTCTTGGTGAAGCTCCCGTATTAGACAAGCGACACTTGAAGGTGACTGAAATAGCACAAAAGGTTCTGACACAACCGTTCGCTCAATTTTCCACGATGATTTAAGTATGAATTAAATTAGTGCAAGATGGGTTCCCAAATATCTCTCAGCAATTCAACTCCACCGTCGTGTTGAATGTAATCAATCCTTTTTCGAGCTTTATGAAGAAGACCCTGTAGATTTATTGAAAACAATTAACATAGTATACGAAACCGTGGTTATCTATTATGATCTTGTGTCCAAAGGGTAGTCGATGGAATAGAGGCGTAAAGGAGAAGCATCGCCAAGGAAGGTGATGGCCGCGATATTTTGGGATTGTGAAGGCATTCTTCTTATATACTTTAAAAAACGCAACACCGCAATCAACAGGAAATACTATGCAGCAATCCTACACAAATTACGACAAAATATTCGGGAGAGAAACGTGGGAAGCTGACAAGAAGCGTGTGTTTGCACGAAGACAAAGCAGCCGTGAACACTGCTGTAATTACGCGAGCCGAAATTCGTGACTGCAGCTTTGAAGAAATCGGTCACCCTCCATATAGTTCAGATATGATCTCCAGTGATTATTACCCGTTTGGACATTTGAAAAGGGACCTTCGAGGATAAAGTGGCGAAGGCTGCAGTTTAGGCACATTTTAAAAACAAGCCGAAAGAATGCTTTTGAGGGGTATTGAATTATTATCGAAACGATTTAAAAAGTGCATGATGTTAGAGAGGATTGGAAAATAAAATATAATTGTGAATCTACCCCTGTTTCTTTCATAGTCAGGCCGGGAAATTTTGGTACTACAAAATAATGCAATAACAACTGTTTACAACACTGTAAATTCAACAATATTTGACAATAATATAAAGTAAATAAATAATGGCATCGATATTTTAATGGACTTTTCAGTTTACCCTCGTACTGCACCATTAACTTAACTTTAGCTTAAAATGAAAATTGTGCACACTTAATCGTTTAATATTAGAAGAGAATTTTTATACAAGATGTTAAAGTATATGTTTAATTACAACTTCCTTACAGCGCTGAAACAGTCCAAAACCACTCCCTGACTTCTAAATATAGATCACAAAATGTAGTCAGAAACCATACCGTGTTTAGATGATTAGTAACTATAGCCTGAAAGTGAACTGAAGAAAGCGATATCACTTACGTGTAATTGCAGTAGCTAAGTTATATTTAACTGGTTTCATAATTATTAGGTTAATTGGTGTTATCCAAAAGTTAAAATTATATAGAACTCCGACAACAATTTTCCTCTTGAAAGATGCCCTAAAGCTAAGCTTTCGATTTTTTATTACCAAGATTTTCCTCATAAATTATATAATAATTACATTTTACGAACAATTTTAGTATCTAAACTAAATGATTGGTGAAAGCAATTGCTTAAGATACTTAATTAAAGAAGACAAATCATTTTCGAACAGGTGTAATAATTAAATTACCCGACAAACATTGTAAGGGGCTTATGTAGATTAGCTCACAATTTTAACTTCAGGAATTACGATTGTGTATAAAACGTATCAAATTTTATATACCTAGAATAAAAATTTAAAACAGAGAAAGGTAAGCGGTTATCGCCCTTTTAAGACAATGAGATAGCATGTACGGCTGTAAAGTAGTTCATATTTTTTACTTTCCGGAAATAACAGAGGAGAAAATAATACTTGGAAATTAAATAATTCATTAACTATGCTGGTAAATTAAATAAGTTTCTATTTGAAAATACATTCCGTGCCCTTTATATTTGAAATATTTCCGATTTATAAATTTCTCTTGTAATTTCGTTCATTATGAAATGGAATTAGTTTTAACGATACATAGAGCTAATATAATTTCCAGAAAATATGTGTTGAGGTATTTTTGTTAAAAAAGCACTGGGAAAATTTCTTAATTAAATTGTAACAAAATTTATGCAATACGTTAGTAATGATAAGACTGGACTCTAACGTAACCCTTGGATTATTATTTATATTGGTAATCAATCTAAAAGCGACTCAGGAACTCTGAAAAACATTGGCTTTAATGTCTCTTTATTGGGCACTCTGTTTTGAAATCAGTTCTAAATTTAGGTTCTACTCTTCTTTGCACCTACTGAAAACTTCCTCCAAATACTTAACCAGAATAAGTATGATCCAGCACTCCTTGAAGTTTTATCTAGCCGCCCCCGATTAGTATAGTAGTTAGCTTGTTTACTTTTACACCCTAGGGACGCGGGTTTAAACCCCATCGTGATCGGTAAATTTTTCAGCGGAGAAAAATTTAAAAAACATACCTCCTTTTCAGATAACGAAGTAAAATCGTGATGTTTGGCACTTTAAAATTCTAGTAGGTGAAATGACTATATAGCAGTTCTAACCCAATAGGGGCACGGGAATGTCCGCATCTCAAAGCTTTAGCCCCAAACATCTTCCAAATAATGGCACAGTTCATCAGACCACTGTATACTTTTATTTTTATGAAAATCGCCATATTTCCTAAAAAATCAATAAAGATCTCACGTCTATATTGTCAATGATCATGTCTGCTCAAATTAGAAGTTAGGGAACTAAATCTTAATTACGTATTTGTGAAAATTGAAATTTAATAAAAGACGACCCAAAGATAGTCATTTTTAATAAATTATTGTAAACTACAGAATTAGACACGACATAAAATTTATTGGCATAAAGGTACCAAATTCCATTTATGTCTATTATGGGCCAAAATTGTTATACATTTAGAAATGCTCGTATATGTATAAATTAGCAAACCTTATATTGACAGACTAATAAAAATGAGCTACATTCAAAACTGAAAAAATGTGGTCTGAAACAACATGCGACTTTCTGTTACAAATTATAGGTATGCAAATAATGTTCACAAATGATTTAAATATTTTTTACGTTTTTTTGGAATCGAAAATTGCAACGGTTACCCATTCAAATTACTAGACAGGTAAAATACTATTTAACTCCTGAGATTATCCTCTATAACTTTCTTGAACAAATTTTCTCCGGCAAATCAATTAGAAACGTGTTAAGTTCTAAAAAGATCTTTTGAGCCGTTTCCGAGAAAATTGGGAAACACCTAAAAATGGCAAGAATAAAGTAGCACTTCCGGTCATTCAATTTTAGCAAAATTCTTATTGGAAGGTATCAAGAAAATATTAATCTTAAATATAAAATTTCACTATACTACGATGTCTAGTTTTCGAGATATGTTGTTCACAATTAATACTTCAGGTACCTGTGGTTACTCGATTTTCGAAAAGTTATTAGAGAAACCGCTTATTTTATATAAAACGGAATTAAATAACTAAAAAAATACTCAGTTTAAAAATAATTGCGGCTCATTTCAAGAAATTCCCGAAAATACTAAAAAATTCTGAAAATAGCTAAAAATGAGCAAATAAAATGCTACTTCCGCGTATTCCATTTTAAGTAAATTCTTGGTTTTACATAGAAAGATAGTTATGACCTCAACTATAAATTTTCATTTAGCTGTGAGCTTTAGTTTCATAGTTATTTATTCAGAGATAATGGTAAAAATACCTCCGCATACGCACACACACGCGCACCTGCTTACACAAACACACACAAACACACACATCCACACACACACAGAGAGAGAGAGAGAGAGAGAGAGAGAGAGAGCAAGAGAAAGAGAGAGAGAGAGAGAAAGAGAGCAAGAGAAAGAGAGAGAGAGTGACTAATTTCTGAAAACATGATTTTCGAACTCGGGGGACTCGAAAACGTGTATCTTCGCTAAAATTTCAACATCGAAAATTGTAGACGAAAACAATACATTCTCTTTTACGTATATTTGATACAGAGGAAATAAAAATAAATAGATCATTCTATTTAAAAAAAATACAAATTTAATTCGTCTTTAAATTTTGGGACACTTAATAATCTTTGCATCTCTAACAATTAGGGAATTATTGAACCTTAAAACAAATTAGTATTGCCTGTATGTTTTAATAATTATAAATATAAATATAAAATTTAGGATTAGAATATTTATGAATTAATGAAATTTACAAAATCAGAATAGGCACAAATATCGGAAAATTTCCTTGGCCGGGATTTGAGCCCAGGATTTTTGGATAGATACGCCAACGTGCTAATCATTACACTACCAGGGACCATACACCAGCCTGTTTCAATTCATATTTATCCTTTCTACTGGATCCTAGTAGTTTTGAGCCGGATATTTCTAAATTTGGATTATACACAACCTCTTCAAATATTAAAATATTTATAACATAATTTGCAACTACGTGATATTAAAATGTATGTAATGAGTAATACCTAACGATTTTTGAACTATAAACATTTTTAAAACTACAAAAAATTTACAGAAACGAAAATTGTTCATATCTCGAAAACTATTGATTTGCGGACTCATGTTCAATTATGACGTTTTTACTTGTTTTCAGTCCATTTAATATTTAAATGCTTTTTTAACACCCGTATACAGGGTGAGTCAACATTCACTCTCCAGAGCTTTGATATGTATTCTACAGTGAAGAATAAGACAAAAGTCAAGAATACTAAAATACCGAAAGCGAAGCCGTTTTAAACTAAAATCGGAATGAAAAATTAACATTCTATAATTTTTCGTTTATATTTTAATCAAATTTAAATATAAAACAAGTAACTTGAAACAAAAATAATTGGCCACTTGACTTTGACATTTATTCGCTTTTGGCTTTGACGTTTATTTGATTTCTGTCATTTACTTCAAAGGTATTTTTACATTCAAAATTGCAGGGTATAGTAATAAAGAACACGTTGAAAAGTTAAAAGCTTTAGGCGCTTGTAAGTTATTACAGAATGTTGCGAATAATTTTACTACCAGCACACGTTTGTTGTTAAGAAACAAGCGTCACACCCAATCTTCTGTTTCTAGATGTCTTCGAAGGTACAACTTGTATCTGTATAAACTACAGCTTCTTCAAATCTTGCATCCCGGAGATAATGAATTGAGAGTAGATTTTTGCACATGGTCATTACGCAAAATTTAAGGCAATCCAGAATTTCTCCATAATGTTTTGTTTACCGATTAAACTCATTTTAAATAGCAAGAAGTTTTCAATCATCACAACTTCATTATTGGCACTATGAGAAACCTGATACTCTGACGTCGACGGAATCACCAAAGGTGCTGGTACGTGAATGTTTGTATTGGTATTTTGAGAAAAAGGATCATTGATCCATATTTTCTTCCAAGAATACAAAATAGTGAAAATTCCAGAAATATTTTCGAGAACACTTTGCTAGGTATGTTAAAGGATATTCCTTTACAACAACGCGCAATAATGTTTTTCCAATACGATGAAGTGCCTGCGTATACTACATTACAAGTACGGGAGAGTTTGAATCGCCATTTTGCTAATAAATGCATTGGTCGGGGTGGACTAATAGCGTCGCCTCCACAGTCTCTGACTTAACTCCAATAGATTTTTGAATGTAGGAATACCTAAAAGAAAAGTTTGTTTAACTGCGTCTGCCGGAGTGGATGGTGTTATTTTCCGGATTCACGCAGCAATAGCAGGCATAAATGATAATAATTTCATTTCTGTTGCCAGGTACTTCAGTAATAGGTTCCGTCAGTGGCGGCTCGTGAGTTTTGAAAGAGGGTGGGCACAAGTAAAATCTTACCTATTTTTTTGTACATAAAATCCATTTTCCTATTTTTCAAACCGGAAAAGACGTCAATGACTTTGTTGTCAAAATCCGGGATAGACTGGACGAACTTCTTTTCTATTGATAGGACTTCCAATGCGTTCAGCCGATCTTCTGACATTGTGCTTCTCAGAAAAGTTTTAATGCGTTTCAGGGTTGAAAAGCATCGTTCACATTCGGCTGTCGACATGAGCGTTGTACAAATAATATCCAACAGTTTGTATGTTTCTGTCAAAACTTTTTTTAGGTTGTTGTCTGTTATGAACACTAAAAATGGCAAAATACCAGTTA
>JAHWXV010032395.1:0-11520 GCA_024586415.1 Phrixothrix hirtus
AAATTATTGATACATTAAATATCCCTATATAAAAATTGTCAAAAACTGTAAATAATCAAAATTGACACGGTAGTCAGGAAACTATCGTGACAACGTATTGAACTTAAGTATCTATCTTGCAGTGCACTAATAATAAAGGTTTATATTTCTATTTATTTATAACAGCTTTTAACACAACAAGATTCTTTGCAAAAACTAAAACTATGAAAATTTAATATAGAAAGGAGAGCTCTAGGATATTTGTATATTTTCAAGAGATAAAGTAAATCATAATGCTGATGTAGTAAATTTCAACGCCAAGTCTCATTGCTGTAACCGTGGATTTATTTATATACCAGTTACAGTAATAAGTCATTCATGATTACATAATTTATTTCATTTGTCTGGAACCTTCTGGATTGCTCTAAAGTGTTCTATGGAATTCTAATTGTTTATAATTTTGTTGCGGTATGGATTACAACTATTCAACAACTTATAACTAATGGGATGATGGTGACATACTATAGAATAATTTGGCAGACTATTTTATTAGCACGCAAAAAAAGAAACATGCCTGTATCATATTGGAAAAGTGCGTTAACTGAATTATTTCATTCAATTAGATCATTAAATCATGTAAATCAATTAATAGTACTCGACATGAACAATTCTTAAAACACTTACGTTGATCTACAAATGGAACAACTATCGCTTCATGGTTAATTAAATCTGCAAATGTATTTTTAATCGAAATTTAAGGCCATATAAATATTATGATTTAGTTGAAGAATCAGGACGTTTGGAAGTTAACCCTCAACTTGCTCTAGTGCGTCGGAAAGATGGAAGCAAAACAACTGTACCTTCAAGACATCTGACGCTAAGACGAGATACTAAATTAAACTTAAAATCGAATATTCCTAAATTTTCAACAGTTGACTCTCAAATCTACGTTCAGAAATGTTAGAATATCTAGTTTTAAATCCAAAACCAAATATTCTAGATGCTAGTAATAACAATTCAACAAATAATACGCAACAACAATAACAGTTTGTAGAAAATATTGAGTCAATATTTAAAGAGAACGAATCAAGACTAAATCTGGCATCAATAGCAGAAAACTATTATCTTACAGGGTCCATAGACTAAGACAGAAACCAGAATACTTGACAGATAATGTTCGATAATATTTCATCTTTTATAAAAAGCAAAAATAGAAACGCATGGAAAATGTCGTACATTTATACGTCTTTTCTAGTATTGTTTTATTACCATTGCCTAACTGTAAAGTTTAATTTACTCAGAAATTTTCCAATAAAAGCAACATTTGACTATTAATTTCTAACTTAATCCTATAATAGGAAGGATTCGGCATTTCACCAATTCTAATTAACAAATACAGTAAATTTTTGGGAATATTTTCAATTGCAGCATTATTTGCAATTGTAGCATAGAGAGAACTTGATTCTGAATGCATAATAAAACTTTCAATTGAATTCGTTTATTTAATTTAATTTATTAATGCAGGATCAAATCAAATGAATGTCTAGTGTATAAATTTTAACAAATAATGAAACTATAAGTATTAAATGGTAATTCTGAATATTTTAAATAATACTAGTATTATTAATATTTCAATACTTTACAAGTATATATTTTCGATGCAGGAGGATCTATTTTGCCATATTATTAATTTTACATATGTACGAGTATAGCAAGTTATTGGTTATTTGAAAATTGTATTAGTTACACCATATTAAAATTGTAAATTGTGTTGCTGTAAACACTTTATTACCCGAAAAGTTTATCAACATAAATATAATAACATATAATTTTCAAAAAGCGACGTAAACTACTTAATAATTCTATATACTAGCGAAATTGTCTGATTTTTATCAAAATAAGTAGGATATGATTTTGCTATATGAAGGTTTACCTTTCAAATTTTCCGTTTTTGTTAATAATAGGGTTATCCATCCTAATAGCAAATATTTTGATGGATGTATACATACTTATATACATCTGTTTCTCGTAGATTAATGGTATTTTAAACGCACTTTAACAAAATTATAAATTATTTTATAATAGAAAACATCTAATTCTCGTTTTGTTATAACCACATCATCATGTCTTAATAATTTTGTAGTTAGTATTTAATATAATTAAATAAATACACTTTAGCAATTAATTTCAATTGTATTATTTACTATGGCTTAATTTATATATCCATTAGTCTATTAGTCCGTTAAAGAATCTATTAGGCAGATTATTTGCAATGTACCCAGCGTGACTTTGTAATTACAACACACTACCTACGATTGAAAATATCAAACAACCAATGGAATATGAAGACACTTTATTCTCTGGCCCCAAAGTAGTCTAAACAGTTAGTATAATATGCAAGTTCTTTTAACTCTTAGCTTGAATTTATTTTAATAGGTCCAATTTTCGGTCTATTCTTCTCAGATGTTGTATAAGTTGGGTTGAAATTTAATTAATAAGGTCGAGTGAGTCCCCCAACAAAATCTAATGTTTAATTATTAGAACAAGTATAGTATTAGCTAACGTTTTGGTATTAGAACCAATTCAATAAATGGATAGTTGATTCATATCCAGGTCTAATGTTTAAATTATCTTATATGTTCAATAGAATATATTTGCTTGCTAATAACTAATAACCTAAGAAATTTTCAATTTCTTCAATCATCGTTGAATAATAATGAATTAGGTTGGTCTATAATTCAAATAAAGGGTTTCTAAAAAATAAAATAAAATAAATGAAAAAAAATAAGACGAATACATCTAAAATGATTTATTTTTGTATTTGAAGTATGAAGTTATAACTTAATTGTAACTTCATGCTTTAAATACACACGTCCTTTTAAATGTTATCACCTTATTTTATTTTCTTTCTGTTTCTTAGATACTTCTTATTTTAATTATAGACCAGATTAATTCATTACTATTCAAGAATGATTGCAAAAAATGAAAATTTATTAAATTATTATATATTATATAATATTCTATTGAGAACATACAAGATATTTTATACATTAAGCCTGAAGATGTGTCAACCGTTCCCTTATGAAATAGGTCCTAATTCAAAAACGTTAGCTAATACTGTACTTATTCTAATACGTAATTAGACATTAAACTTTGTTGTGAGACTTACTCTACTTTATTAATTATTAGTTTAAATTTAAATTGCATTGAAAATAAAAATTAATGGCAAAAAATGTTACTATTTAGTAAGTCTTCTACACTTGTTTAGTTATTGTACAGGGTGTTACAGAATAACATACTCTTATTCGAGAGCGGCGCTCTTAAGGGTTAACTTGACTATAGAAGAAAATTTAAAAATTATAGAAATGATACTTTAGAAGTTATAATCTAGTAAATATTAATTTTGAACTAGCTCTTGTACAGTTAACAATATAGAGCTACTTTAAGGTATACTTTGCGAAATTAGAACCCTTTCACGCTCATTTCTCACTTTTTTACACATTGAAATTTAAAACGTATTAATAAACAAGTACCAAAATATACGATATAATTTTGCACCATCTAAAGTTTACCATTGCATTAATGGTAATCTAATCAAGAGTAATTAAGACATTTTCTAATAGTTAAGGTTAACCCTTGTTTATATAATATTTACGAAGGTACAAACATTTTACATAATTTAGTATTAACAATAATAATATCCGTCAAGTTTGGGAAATATAATTAAAACGGTATAAGTTCTCCATGATTGGATATTAGGGGACATATAACTAATAATTAATTAATAAACAATTGTTTAAATCTTTGTTATTTAATTAAGTTGGTGGAATGTTTTCACCCTATTTAGTGGACATCATAAATGAACAAGATAGGCCTTCATGCACAATGGGAATAAATGACCTTTTGATAAAGTTAAAGAAAACGTCGAGCTCCATCCATCCATTGCTGTTGGCTGCATTGTTTAAATAGGTTTTGTTACCCTTAGAGCTATATTGTTATCAACCATCCACCGATCCGAAATCTTTCTGCCTTTAGAAACAATAAGAGGAGGCCTTTTATCTCCAGCAGTACTTACATAAGGTAAAATTGTAACATTTTCCCTTCCAATACCACTAGTAGTACTAGAACCTTTCCCTCGCCAGAATTAGCTGGGCAGTTTTTATAAAGGGAAGCTAAGGATAGTAGGTACTCTGATAAAAGAATGGGTTTGACTCTACGCCTAAATTACTAGATATAGTAAACTCTTTATTTTGTGAACAATTAAAATAGTGACTGTTCACATAATCGGATTGCTTATATTAATAGATTAACGAGAAGTAATTGAAGAGAAGTTTTAATATAAAGTCTGTCGAACTGTAAATCACGTGTCTAGATGATAATATAAAGCTAATTCTAACGCAAATACCAATGTTTATTAATACGTATGAAACTAGTTCAATAAATCATATAAAAATGCCCTAGTGGTTGCAATTTTATATGATGATTTGAATATAAAAAAGGTTTCTGAAAAGTCGATGCTGCGTTTGTTAACAGTGGAACAAAAATATAATCGCTCAAAGACTTCGGAATATTTTTTGAAACTGCTTAAACGTAATACACTTAAATTTTTGCTTCAATTTATTACTGCTGACGAAATCTGGATTCATCACTACAATCTGCAAACCAAAAATCAATCAGTACACACTGGATAAGGTAAAAGTGGTGCCATCTAATAGCAAAGCCATGATAACGGTTCTTTGAGAGTTTTGAGGAATAATTTTTATTAAATACCTTACAAATGGTGGAACGATAGCAGGAGAGTGTTGTTCATCGTTGTGGAATAAATTGAATGAAAAAGTCAAAGAAAATCGGCCATATTTGGCAAAATAATGATTTTGTTTCGCGACAATAAAGGATCAGCAAATTCTTCAGCTATTGAAACTGCAGCAATACATGAATTGCAATTTAAAGTACTTCCACATACCCCACATGCATCTGACTTGACTCTTTCCGACTATATCTTATTGCCAAACATGCAAAGTTATCTTAGCGGTAAGAAATGTTTATCAAATGAGGAAGTCATGGCCGAAGTATATACGTATTTTACAGACTTTGACAAATTTTATTTTACTGAAGGCATTAATTGTCTTGAATATCATTGGAGTAAGTATATTAAGCTGGAGGGGACTATTGAATAATAAAATTTTTACACTGAAAAAACAACTGCCTATTTAATTTTTACCTAACTTACTGAATTGTCCTCGTAGCAAATTTACTAAGGTCGGTTGAAAATTAACCAAAAAATAAAAACATTGTTATTTTTGAATATAATCTTCCGAGGGTGCAGTGCACCTTTTCATCAACTTTCAACGCTTCTATACCAACCAGAGAAATAGTCTTCTCGAGTTCAACAAAATAGTAGTCGATAACAGCTTATACTTCTTCGTCTGTGAGATACCTTGGTACACCTAAGTTTTCAACTTTGAATGTAAGTGATAGTCCAAGCTCTGTTATGGAGACATGCATTGCCATAGTGACAGATAATATTTTTGTACTTAAATATCAGACCTATTTCTAACATTTTCTGGTTCAACTTATTCAAAAGGATAGCATAGCATTCCCCATTTATTATTTGTCTCTTTGGAAAGTGAGTTAACATCAAAATTCCGTTTGAGTTCCAAAAAACTGACGCCATCATATTACATCCGAATCCATGTCTATGGTTTTCTACAAAGCATCACACCCAGCTCCTGTCTATTGCTTAGATTGAAGTTTTGTTTCTGGAGTATGGTAATTGACTCAAGTTGAAAACGGTCTACATATCGTTGCGATAGTTGAATTCGCACAGGTTTTTGGTCCATTGTGAGTAAGCGCACCACCCATCTGGTCGGAAATTCTTTCATCCATAGTTTTCAAGTGACGATATTGCACAACCACTGTTTTTAAATATCTACCGTACGGGCTTCGCTTAATTTGGATCGTTGCGTCGGTCTTGTATCACCATATTGTGCATTTTCGTGATGCTTTATGGAGTAGTGATACTTCTAGCACGTTCAAACTCACACTAGGCTTAGGAGTTTAAACTCAGCCGCCCAGTTTTTTGTTATTGCATTTGAAGGAGAAATCACCCTAAAGACTATTCATATTTTTCAACATTTCTGCATTCTTTAAACCTTGCATGTAAAGAAATCTATTGATGACCCTTTTGTCAACGCTATCCATTGCAATACAAACCTACAATATGTGTAATTTAGTTATATGAAAATAGGATGCGGGCAATTGGACGTGCAAGAAAAAGACGCGGTCATTTGGTCGTATTTCAAAGGGTCGTATGCGACAAAAGCACGCAACGACAGAAAGGCGTGTAACATTTTGTTGCGCGCTAAAGGGATGAGATTGAGAATATTAAAGGTTAGAAGTATAATAGGTAAGATGTTTGTAATTAAGTAATTAGGTATATCTCAAGTATTCGGGTTACTTATTTTGTTGTAATATGTATTGAACGATATCTGACTGAGAGATTAGAATGACAAGAATTAGTACACAGAACCATTAACTGTAACTTGAAATTTTCACTCAAGCCTAGCAAATGAGCTTTTAATTGTTGATGATATGATTGGGCGACATTCTTCTACTCTTAATCGCTATTTAATATAGAGAAATTGTAAGGGTTTAGTGAAATATTTCAGCTCGTTATTGGTACAGTTGGTGTACTGTCAATATGGTATTAATTTAGGTAAAAAATCAAAAAGGTTCAAATATGTTAGGATATAATGTATTTTTCCAAAAAAAAGTAAAAGTGATTCGAGAAGAGACAATTTAGGAATGTGCCCAATACAATAAGTGCAAGTATTCCGGAAGCAGTGAAAAGTGCAGATCACAGCAGTGCTGCACATGCATCGAAATCGGAAGTAAGAAAAACCTGCAATAATATAAATGAAATGGCTCTACGGGTTGAGCTAACAACACAATGTATATTAGTTAATGTTTCACAAGAAATTCCCTTGGGTGCAACCAGACAATTACCTTCAATAACATCCCTAAAGCGAACTATTCAACATAAACGGCAGAAAAATAAGCTATTCCAGTAAACCCTAGAAATTTGGTTGAGCTTGTTATTTTAGAAGAATACACCAGAAGCAGCAATGAAAAATCTTATATTTTATTTGACAATGTTTGAAACGAACAAAGAATTTTGGTATTTTCCACGTAAGGAAATTTAACTTTTATGGAGAATTATGGTCACTGGTAAACTGAGGGAACATTTACTTGTACTCCTGTATTATTTGGTGAGCTATATACAATGGAATGGAATGCAGTATAATAACCACTGTTCATGCTCTTCTTTTCAATAAGACTCGGCAAACATGGACTCGATTACTTCAACAGTTGGAAACATTCAAATTAGGTTTATGATCTGCAACAATAATGATAGATTTTGAGAATGCAACAATTAATGCTATTCATATCCACACGTCGGAATCCGTGGTTGCTTTTTCCATTTCACTCAATTTTTGTGGAGAAATATACAAGATGCAGGATTGCAACAACTTTATACAACTTTGCTTTACATTTGCGATAACTGGCAGCTCCTGCTTCTGTACCGGAAGAAAATGTTGTTGCAACGTTTAAAGACCTACTAAACAGCGAATGTTAACACAACATGAAAATATACTATTACTCTTTACACACTATCGAAGATGCGTGGATAGGGCATTTAGATTGATGATAGCAAACGAGACAACCGTATTTTTCAAGAACTCTTTGGAAATGCCATGAATTCATAGAATAATTCTATCGAAGAATGCCATAACAGTTTCTCCTCTACATTAGGTACACCACATCCAAATATATGGAAATTTGTCGATGCATTAAATAAAGAGGAAAGTTTAAATTCTATGAAGATTGAGCAATATATGTCTGGAAGTGAACCGTGACGAAAAAATTTCTAACGACTTAATTTGGAATATTTACGAGGAACTGCCTATAACTTCCAATTATAAATATAAATAGCAAATAAACAATTTACAAAAATAAAAATATATAAAAAATAAAAGCTACATTCAGGCCGACTTTAAAAAAACAAAAATGAAAAAAAAAAGCTTTTAAACTAGCGAGTTATTTGCTGACAATCCCACGTCTGGATAAAGTGTGAAGGAAAGTTAGGTGCAGCGTGCATATTATTATAGAAGCTCGTTCTTTTTGCGCGCAACAAAATTTTTGTCGTCATGTTTTTTGTGGCATACGATCTTTTATTGGGCGTCCAAATGACCGCGTCCTTTTCTCGTGCACTATTTTGTCATACCAGCGTTTGTCTTGAAGATCTAAGCACAACAAAGTATTGAACAAACTGCTCTTAAATTTTCAGCCACACGAATTAAAGAATTGCCTTTTAAAGCTACAGCCAAATGTTTTGCATAACAGCGCGTTATACCTGGAGACCACCAATAATTGGTGAGTTTGCTTGTCAGCTTTGGCTGATCTTTCTGATGTAATATACGTTAATTGAAACGTTAGCGTATAAGCAAGCATTACGACATTACGACTTACAATATTTACTTAAAGAATTTAATTAAAATCAGATTTAATTTAAAATTTGTTAAAACAACCTTTTTATCGAAAGAATAATTTGGCTTTTATACTGAACTATCTTAATGCATCTCGTATAATGTATAAAATTAAACATTTTAAATACAACACGAATATATAGAGCTCGATCTAGTTGTATAGACGCTTACGTCAGCTTTTGTGGTTGTAACAAGTAGTAACATTGTATTCACACGCGTTTCAAGGGTAACGAATAGGTCACTTGTTTATATAAAAATTCCAGTGGCTAAGCTCTCAAGTAAATAATGTATCTTGTAAATGCAGAAACGAATATAATATTTATCACAGCAATTAGAGCAATAACCAATGTGCCATGAATACAGGCGTCCGCTGAAGGCCGTTTTTAAAACAAGAAATTCTCGTGGGAAGTACTGTAGGAAGTTTTAGTTTTGATTGAGCCATCAAAGTAAATAGAAGTTGTATTTCGGAAGTTCCGTGTGTTTTATCTAATTTTTAGAAAATGTAATCTGTCCTTATTGAGCCTGTACCGTCATTCATCTAGCGTAGTTGCTGAATTGAAATTTGAATATTTTGGTGATATTGGTATCAATAAGCCCAAGGCTGAAATATCCTTCGTCAGTGACGACGTGTTGGGTCTCTAAACTTATCAATCAATAAGAGAAACAACTTCCGCTTCTAACAACTGAACGCAAACCATTACACCTGTAAGTGAAAATTAGACTATTCCAGCTTTAAAAACCAGGGTGCTAGGCGATATTGCCGTATGCACAATTCTTTGCTGCAAAACTTAAGTTTTAAATAGTAACAAATATTAAAACGGGGCATTGGTTCCCGATTTACTTTATTATCAAGACAAAGGAATTGAAGGAGAGTTGCTATAATTCTTTTGGGACCGAAACAAATGAGTTTTCCATCGCATTAATTACCAAACGCTTTAATGAACCTCTTTGTTAATTATAAAATTTAGTCTAGTAGTTGTAATCGCATCTTAGTTCAATTGGCAGCTTGTAACAAATAATTTTATTTCATGAAAGCTAGTATACGGGGTACCCTCTTACGCTTGATTTCTTTTATCTGTACATATGAGGGTATAGAAGCAAAATCCGCCAAGTCATATTTGTAAAAATTTATAGTAGACATGAAAACTATTACAGACGACTATTGCCGTATTTTCACTTTCCTGTTTGATTTAATTATATGCTAATATAGTACTTTATTAGAAGGGCACAATAGAAAAAATGTTTGAGCTGCAGCTTTGACATACAATTGGTTTTATTTACGGACATGGCGGGATTTGTAGATAAATTAAGCTTAAATTCTCGTAAAGCAAATGTTACCTTGGTTGTCTTGGTGCCAAGTCCAAGACAACATACTGTTTTTAGCTTTACTTAATAAATTATTATAGGTACACAACAGGCTATTATTACTTAAATCATTATGTATTTATTTTGTTCATAATAATAATTATTATAACAGAAAATAACATAAAAAAGAACAAAGAACTTTCACATCCCAGTTGGTTCTATTGTAGTAAATTCTTCATATAACTCATTTCTCAGCAATCGTGGAACACTCTTGTCATTATTGAGAGAGAAATTTATAGCATCCTTATAAAATTTCAGTTCAGGATTTTCTTGCCAGTCAGTTCCATAATGCGTTTCTAACAATTTGGAAACACTGTGAGCCTTCTTTCTATCGCTTAGTCTGCCAACTTCAATCTTCTCAGAGTTAATCAAATAAATTTTTTTCCTTTTTTACAGATTCCCTTTGAAACACTACTATAGGTATTATAGTTAACTTCACCTTGATCTTCAATTCTATTATTTCGTTTCAAAATCCTAAAACGTTTGCATTGTTCAAATTGGAAATGCTAAGCTCCTGGCGGCTTAATAACTTGTGATACTGATATTTTCCAATCCAGTGCGTCCCAATCTTCGACTAATTTAAAAATTCCTGCGTTTTGTTCTATTATAGCATGTACTGCTCAGGATTCGTTATAACTTCTGTTTTTTTAATTTTCTTTTCAGAAATACCAAAAGTTCGATCTGGCGGCATAAAGCTGTGTCCTACAACGGGATATATTAGTTCAATACGCTGAATATTATGAGGTGCATGTGTATGGAGAAAACTTGTAAGCATGCCTATCATTGTAATACTTTTATTTTGTCCTGGGCAGCCATTTGCAAAGATAAAAGTTTCTTTAATATGTTTGAAAAATTTATGTTTTGATAATTTATGGAATAAAGCTGAAGCTATAATACAATCCATATATACCCTGCCACTGTGTCAGAGTTAAGTTTCGCATTTGAAGACCCATTGACAATTGAAAAATTGTAGAAATTATATTGGGAAAAGAAATAAGCTTTCTGATCAGGTAACTTTGGAAGAGCTAAGTTTTTTTGACAATCCATTGAAAAAACTTCTCTCTCGCTGCTGTTAGTTTTTAGAATTTTGAAAAATGATTTCGCTTTAAGTTTATGCAGTTGCTGTAAAATATTCAGTTATTTTTTTTTCTCTTTACCTTTTTCCTTTCTTATCTCATCTTTATATCTCAAACAAACAGAGCTTGCGTCTGTGATAGGAGTTCCAAAACCTATATTATGGTGCGTTGCAAAATACGAACGAAAATAATGTTCCTAACAGCAAGAGAGTAATCCACTGATTTGATGTAACGACCACAAGGTTGATGTAATACTTATATACATCAATCGTAGCCCTTTTGATGGTATGAAGTCGGTATACAAATACCTTAGGTAGTTTTCAGAAGGAGAAGGGTCCAGAAGTTGAATTAGCAGGCAAGGAATACGTTATATGTATCGGGTCCGAAACGTTCGGAATGAATATGATAGTCGGCGTAGCTAAAACTAATTAATTAACTATATAAAACGGGATGGGGGTATGTACAGGGGTTGTTAAAGAACAGGAGAGGTTTGGATTTAAACAAAGGGGAATTTGTGCATTCACTCATCAAGTTGCAACTTAATTTTTATACAG
>JAHWXV010032399.1:0-13553 GCA_024586415.1 Phrixothrix hirtus
GGAGTTGATAAGGTAAAGTTGCTAGCCCGTGCAATCCAAGTTTTAGTTTTTAAAAATTATTATGCAGCACCTATAAAAATAAATCGATTATTTAAAATATAATTACGTCAGCAGGAAAAAATATTTTAATAATACCAACTGAAAAAAATGGCTTTCCAGATAATTTAGATTCTCAATTTCATTATTTCCTACTTAACTACGTTAATTGAAATATTATACAAAAAATACGCATTTAGATATTTAAATGATTGTTAAGACTATCATTTACATTTTAAAATGAAAATTTAAATTCTTATTTTCAACTCAAATATGATTTGAATAACTTAATTTAAAATATTTAATGTTGCTAAATACCTTTAATTTACTGTTACATATTTCAATTTTTAGACGTGTATTTTAAACGTTTCCTGCTATCTTGAGTGAAAAAACAAATTTGTCACAGTTACACCTTTAGCGTCACAAACCAATTATATTAATACTTCACTGTCTAATTTAAAATACCGCTTATTAATTTCTAGTTCACCTGTGACATAACTTTAAGTTACGGAAATATATTTCTGACAAAAAAATGAATTTTATATTTAAATATATATTTAAGGAAACGCATCTAATTTTGGTTTTAAAAATATTAAATATTAAAAGAAACCTTTTAAATAACGCAAACTATTTTTATTGAATTTTGCTAATACTGCAAACTAAACAAAATTGTAGAAAATAAATTGTTATGAAAGTGTTAATTATAAAGTTCCACAAATGCGAATAATACAATATATTTATTAAGAAATAAATGGAGGGGATACACGTTGCAATAGATTATAAACATTTAACATTATACAGATATATCACTTTTAATTACAATTAACGAAAAACCAAATTGTACAGCTTCTTAAAATTTCATTTATAATAAATCACCAGCAATCACTAATTTATAAATGAATATAATAGCTTTGTATCGCGTAAACGAAAACAAAATGTCGTAGACCCGATAAAGCTTCACCGCAGCTAACTGAAGCAACAAAAAACAGATTTCTAGGAAGATTAATGCTTTACACAATTCAATTTAGTTAATAAAGAAAACTAAGACATTAATTGGAAACTTGATGGACTCGAATTTGTATCTGTATCTGTTCAAGTAATGTAATAAAATTGAAATAAAAGATTAATAGAGAATAACAAAGGTTATAATTTAATGATAAGGTAACTTGTGCATACAGTTACATATATGCAATTATTATTTCAATCTCAAATATAAATGTAATGATTTATTGACGTACATTAAATATAAGAAGACAAAATATAAATGTTTTAAAGTTGAAGGAAGGCTGTCAGTTAAGTACATAAAATCGAGAAATCTAAAAGGAATTCCCTGTAAAAGTTGATATTTTTATCAATATCGCATAAAAATATTTTCAAGTATCGAAAATCTTAAAATAAATTAAAGATTACATGTAACAAAGAAATCTTTTGAAATAGTCGAACTACGCAAATTCTTATTAATTAATAAACTTTCTAAATTGTTTCTGAAAAACGTAAAACAAATTTCTAAAACTGCCTTGCAAGTTTTTATAATTTAAATACGATATTTCTTGTATTAAGTATTAAAAAAATAGATTGGTCTGGATTAACTTTAATTGACATGTGATAATGAAAAGATAGTCATAGTCAGAATAGTAACATTTGTATTCGGATTGGGATAGAACCCGTGACTTCTGGTTATATCTAACCAGAAGCCGCGTGTTCGGTCCCCGTCCGAAAGGAACGTTTTCTAAAAATATTACTATTCTGATTATGATTGTCTCATTCATCATCACATTTATATAAGTTTTTACCGACCCATGGGTAGTTCGAGTCGTATAATTCAATTTATACAATTGTTTCAGTATATTTCTAATATTGATTTTCTCAGTTTAATTGTCACTATAGTTAATTTTTTTATATTTGATCAAAGGGAGAACAAATTAATGGCAGCAGAGTATAATTAATCAAACAGTTATATACCAATACTACATAATATTGAGTTATCGTCAAATTTATGATGCAAATGCTAAACTTTATACAAAAATTTTGTAATTATAAAAACTTGTGGTTTAAATAATTACTAATTAAAGTATTAGTAGTCAAATGTTGAAATTATCTTATCGTAAAGTCAATACCAAAAATTGATTTTTTAATGCACAAAATGAACGGGGTGCGTTGTAAGTAAAAAGATCGTGGTAAAATTAATTAATTATTTAAATATCACCGTCATTAATGATGAGGTATTTATTGAATTTCTATATCTGCATGTATTGCAAAATTATTCGACAACGACCATGAACCAAAATCATAGAATCCGACAAAACAGCTTCTTTCCTTATGTCTCTGGTAGCAGAAAATACAATGTAGATCCATAACAGTTACATAATATGTATATACACCGAAATTGTGTATATTAGGAAACCACAGTTGATGGCACCAACTATATCTACTTTCAATTTTGTACATCAATTCAAAGCATTTCAAACGTTAATCATTCTACACCCTGGCAGCATAATCTAGCATCGATTTTTATAATAGCCGATTTCAATCATCCTACGTAAACAAGACAAAAATATATATACAACTCTGTGAGAGTTGTATTAAATTAATATTGAAAATTGAAAAAATGAGCTAGAAAAATATATTTAATATTAAATGAGGAGTTTTTGAATTTGAATCTTTGCAAACAATAATAAATTGCTAGAATTAACGAACAAAATTCTTACAACTTAATCACTTATTTTACCAGAACGTAATAATTGTTTATCAAACTTAATATACTATGGTACGATTTGAAATTGTCATCGCCAGCAACACCCTTGAGGAAAACTTAATTTTCCCATCACATAAGGCCCGTGAAAGATAAAATCCCAGGTGATCCTTAAAGTCGTATAGAATTACATAACTTTTATATAAATAATTGATGCAGTTCACTTAACTAAGTGATATCCAAAATAGAGCAAATGGTTGTAAATCTTACAAAGGCGCATATTTGAACACCATTAGAATGCAGAATATCAGATTATCGCTATATAAAATAGTGCACAATCTCTAATGGTGAACGTGCCGAATTTGATATCCCAATAGGAGATATAATACGTAAACTCGAGATTTGCCCATGTATAACCAAAAATTAATTCTAAATTCAAAAGGAAAAACCATAAAATCAAAAAAATTTTCACATTAAATTAAAACATCCAAAAATTCAAAGTATATTAAAATTCTAATTATGTGATAAAAGTTAATGACGCAAGTATTTGGTTACATTCAAAAATAATACTCAGAAAGTAACATTAAAAAGTAAACAACTCAAGTTTCTGATTACGTTTTAGAACGGAACAGCTTTAATTTCCTTTATCGTGGAAATTAAGCTGTGTATCTGAAATTCATCGATTTCTTAACATTACCAAGCAAGAATACACAAAAATAAAATTCCATGAAACCTTAAGGGATCCAAACGAAATTTTAATAACGAAAAGCCCGCATAAACTAAATATATTATACAGCGACCCTCAAATTACTATTACTATTTTAATACATTTAATATGCAGAGAAATGTTTTAATGGTAAAAATTACCCTCCACGGTATATACGTCAAAAATTGGTTAAAACTAGTGTTTGTGATGAAAAACTAAAGAGAGCTTCTAGTATATTAAAAACTAAGGGTTAGTCAAAACTGCAATTGTTAGAAGAATGCTACATATAATTTTCTGAAAATGGTCCGAATCGCTCTGATATTACCCAAAATCGCTTAATGAGTGATGAACTTTCAATATTGAGTAATTGTATGGTGCGGAGTTTCAAAATCGATAACCATTGAACGTTCCTTTTTCGAAAAAAATGTAACTTCATTTTAATTTTAAATTGAGTAACTATACGAAAACGATTGGTTCCAACCTCAAGGACTAATTTCACGATGCGATTACTGCGATCACCCGCTCTCCGCATTCTGGACGTTAGAAACAACTGATTGATGCACAAAAAGCAAGCAATATCGAAGTACGTATTGGAAAATGTTAAGTAAAATTTTGGGCGGCGATTAGAAGAATGATTTCAGAAGGGGCAAGGGTATTTTCCGCACGCAAACCTTCGAAAATAAAATTTTCAACATTTTTCAATACTTCTATAGTGAACTTATTTTGTAATTGTAATAATCAATATTTTAATACGATATGAGATATCTGCAGTACACTGCATATTTTTAATTATAAATTACAAATTACTACAGTAAGATGTAACAACAAGTTCGGTAATTTCAATTTTCAGCAAAATTTTTCAAGTTTGATTTGGAATATTGAAGTAATTAAAAATTGTATACCCTATTTTGTTGGTTATATAATTGCGTGGCCTAAATAAACTAAGTGGCCGATCTCTTTTACATTTTGGTGCTTCTGCTGATTTTGGAATCGCCATAATTCTAGGTTTGGGTGGAAATTTAGTAGCTCGATCCACTTTTCGTGTTGGTATATGTAACCTACCCCCCAGGTTTTTTTGAAGTTACCGTCATGGTTTTGTTTGACAAGAGATTTGTTAGATATTGAAGCAAGTATATCAACTTGCATTCCATCTTTATAAATTTCTTCCTTTATTTAAAAAATCGATCCCTTTTACCTCATGGTACAATTAACTTACTATCGTTCCAAACATAATTTCGTTAAAAAAACATTTTCTCTTGATAGTGATTCTAAAATATCGACAATTTCTAAATTGATGCAAGTACTAAAACGTAAAAAGTGTCTGGTAAATTAACTCGACGAATCATATCACTCTGCTAATTATATTAATAATTCAACCAAAACTTCATGGTTCTCAAATCTCAATAGAAATGTTGGATGTTGGGAAGGTCTTATACTTCTTTTGATATCCAAAACAAATATCACTAAATCAAAGTCATTAGTAATATCAAAATTAACAGATATTCCTAAATACAAAAAACTTGAATTAGAAGAAACAGATATTTTGGTAGAACAAAATTGTGACACTAAGACTAGTATAGCAGAAAATTTAATATTGACAAATGTGCCAAAACCTAAACAACAAAAATTAAATTAGTTTAGGTGCCTTAGCTTCTCTTGTTCAACAAACTAATGGCACCAATTTTGAGGAAAAAAGTGAAATGGAAACATAGTTTCTTCCATTAAACAATGAATACAGCCAGACAAATAACACTAAAACGAAGAAAATCTGTCTTTTAACTAAAGATGCAAATTGATGCAGTTCCAAACAATTATATCAAATCAAAAACGAATTTTGAACTAGTTATTTTAGAAATGTAGGATGTTTCTTTATTAGATAAAGCAATAACATCCAGTCTAAAATTAAGAAAGATCTTTCAGGAATATCAACTACATAAAGCTGAGTGAAGAAAGATATTGAAACATAAAAAAATAAAAATCCAACTAACTGTTGATTCGGGAACAGTTAAGAATATTTCTAACTCCTAAACCAATAAAATTACGAAACAGAACAGATCAATTACACAAAACTGAATTGGTTGCCGCAGGAATATCTAATAATTCTTCTCAAAATAATAATATATGCCACAAAAACGGAAGAAAGATCAGAATATCCGAAAAATCTGATAAACACTGAGCCAAAATTGACAGACCCACTAAAACATAAAAATAATTGGTCTTATAAAAATTAACAAGGTCAACAAAGAAATTGGGCTGAAATATAAATTAAACCATTTACTTTGGTAGTTTATGTTTCTTTAAAACAAAATAACATCTATGTAAAAATACTACTAATTCTAAAAGAGGAACAAGAATAGTAACGTAGCGGTACCAAAATTTTCTTAATCTAAAAATGAAATGCGCTTGCTTCAACATCTGATGTTTCTTTTGGCGAATAAGATAATGATATTCAGCCAAGGTACTCCTAATTCCAAAAAATCCGGGAGATAGTCACATATATCAAAACGCAAAAGGGCTAGACCAGATGAATTTACTTCCGAGACAAGAATTATGTTCATGATATTTTAAACACCGAGAAATAGCATCTTTAACGCTGTATTTGCGAGTGAAAATGCCAATTTAATGCTTTGTAGATTTTTTACAGGTTTTACAGAATGAGTTGTCAGCAAGTAATAATTTTTATCTACTTGCCTATCGAAATGAGTAATTTCGAAACCCATTTGAGTTTCATAATAGTCTTCTTTTTAACACGGAATATATTATTTTAAAATGTTGGTAACGAATAGAAAATTGACAAAACTTTCATATTCAAATGTCAAAATGTCGATGTTACCAACTACCACTAGAATTCCTAAATCCTAAATTATATGTCAAAAACGTGCGTTTTCCCTAAATTTTTAGCAAATAGATAAAGTAGTATAAAAAACTCGTTCCATAAGACGTTATATCACACTCACCTCTACGAGGCTCGTTTTCTAAACTTGAACTCGTGTGATAAAAATATATCTTATAAAACTTGGTTTTTAATATATCATTTTCGTTTTGCCTGCATACTTCAACATCTTACCTTCTCAATTAATTTGTATACATTTCGCAAGTCATCAAGCCCTCTTCTTTAGCCGTACAGCTCACACGCTGATTTTTAAATAATTTTCCAATCCCCATGATTTTAATTGTTCTGTTTCTATAGCGCAACTTTTACTCTTTATAATTTTAAGGTTTTATCTGGCCTTCATTTGTAAGAAGTCAAAATTCATCGGGATTAAAGCTATCATTGTTACTACAACAACTTTTAATGTCTAGCCTTGACCTAAGGTATTCTGCTTGACTCACAATTTTGTCACTACATATGTGTTGTGGTATTTCTTAAAGCATTCAGATCAAATTATAGCGCTTGCTCTAAACTTCTTCCTGAATTCACCTGCTTTTACTTGAATAGGGGTTTCAAATAATCACATGTTAGAGGTCTGCAACAAAAAACAATTAATATGGGAGCTCCGTAATGTAATAAGTTATATGACTACAATTTACCTCGCAAACTACCCTTGGATTATGAGGGTAACACAGTAAAAGGATTTCGAACAAATTCGTATCGAATAACGTCAATCGGCTCCTTTTGCAATCATCAGAGATTCACTCGAGTTCTTCAAAATCGCTCCAAGATGTTTAGCAACATTCAAATCTGGTAAAGCCCGGAATATTCAGTATTTCCGAAAGTCAATTTCATTCTCGCGCAGCAATTCTTGTGTTACGTTAGTTTTAAAACAGGGAGCTTTGTCTTGAAGAAAGCACACTTCTTGTAGGCTAAGGATGTTTGCTGGATCTTTCACGAATGTAAAAACATGAACTTTCAGAACACTTCTTTCCAATATACCCCATCCTATGATTCTTCTTCTTCTTTGATGATTCACATTAAACTCCTTGCAGTGAAGCAGGCAAAGATCTCTATGCTATGCGATTTTTTTGCATTTCGTGGAGTGTTCATCATCCGCAATGTTAGCTATTAAATGGGCTCAAACGTGATCATCAAACAAAAAAATGTTACTTGGAGTCAGATGCATGAGTCTTCGTCCTAATCTATCTTGAGATGTAGAACGCCCCTTATTAAAGATAATTAATATTTTTAACGACCGTGTTTAATAACTTTCTGAAAATACTCTGTATCTGAAAGATATAATCAGAAAAATTTCTAACTTGGTATATTAAATTAAATTATTGATAGAACATCTTTATTTTATAGCTATATTCTAATTTATTTAAATTGTTATTTTATATTACTTAAACCTTTTAAGGAAATTATGCATTTTAATTAAAGAGACAAATTCTTAGAATTTTTATACAGATCCTCCTTCTCTAAATTTGGTTTAACCCAACCGAAGTAGTAATTAAAATTTTGTTTGTTTAGCAAATTCCTGAGATCATGTTCCTTATTACCGTGTGAAATATATTTTCTATTCGTGAACACTCGGTCGTTTTTAAATTTTAACGTTAAGCGGTAAATGGAATCTTTTTAATATCTTAAGAAGCGATTGGTGTTTTTCAAATTAAATAAAATTCCCGCTAGGCAGTTTTAAAGGATCACGTAAAATCAACGCCCTCTTTCGTCACTTCTGGTTAGATTACGTTAATGACACTGAAATTTAAAAATCAGTAATGTGTTAGATCCAGAATCAATCCTTTTTGAAGCGCTTAGAAATAGTAAACCAAAAATTGGTGCCAGTGTATCTTAATTTAGAGGCCGAAATTCTGAAGAGCACAAGTTCCAAACATTTTCAAATAATGGAATTAGATATATACACATTTTTTACGTTGTTTAAATAGATTTCCTGCTGGAATTAATTGGGCTGTTTTCTTTAACCACATTTTTATATTTTAAAACCTCAAATTGGGAAACCGAAAAATTAACATTTAATAAAATAGTTATTGACCAAAATTGTCGCACACTAATTAATTATTTTTACTACAGATCGTACTATTTATAGTGAGGCGTGTTACTTTAAATTAGACTTTTTAAAGTAAACCGAGATAATTAACAAGTTTATAACGTCAATGGTAGATACCATTGTTAGTACACCATTTATTGTTGCTGTGTTTATATATATATATATATATATATATAGTTACTAATTTAATAATAATTTTTTGACAAAGAAGGGCCCTTCACTTTAACGCATTAATTTAACTATCTAGCATTAAATACTTTTACTCGATCGTGCTGTAAACCGCGATTTTACATTACTATTTTATTTTACTAGGATAAGAATAGGATATCTTACGTTTTAGATAAGTCCAAGAAAAAGATAATGCATAGCGATCACTTGTAGTAATTTAATTTAGTAACAAACTTCAGTATCTTAGCCTGAGTTTATCTAATCCAGCTAATTTGGAATTCTTTTTTGTAGTTAGTCATCGCTGTGGTATACTTACAAGTTTATTCTGAGATCATCTATACGTTATTTCAGCAGCGTTTATTCGATATTTAGCTTTAAAACGAAGGATGTTTAATCGATCAAAGCTAATGGCGTCCGCATTTGTCTCTTATTTGTCTATTTACTTTAATTCATTCCAAGTGGTTTGTCAAAGGTTTTTAGCATTATAAAGGCGCACGCCCTATTGCAGCATAGCCTTAATTTTGGAAGTTGTGTGGAAAGACCGCACAGAATTGAAATCCAATTTTGGTTGTGATAGTATAACGTGAACGAATGCAAATTAGAACATTTTAGGTAATTTGGAATGGTTTTGTTGCAAACTTACTCTCTTCCGTTTGATTTTGTGGTCACAGAATGGCCACACCATGCAATTTTCGCATTGGAGTATCGTAAAAGATGATGTTTCTACTCAAAAGTCACCTGAACTGAATCACTTGCAATAGTTGATTTAAAAGGCGTTCTGGAATATAATCGTCAGTTATGTATTGCCATCTGTAAATTGGTGTCCGAACAAAGTGCAATAAAAGATAAAAAGGTTGTTTAAAACGTCTGGGAAAAGCGCTATACCATCACAACGAACTCTATAAGAAATTTATATACGCTATCTAAGGAAATATTGACGTAATACTTTCATTGTGGAATGTAACATGTTCAGCTCGTTTCATTCAATTACTCAGTGTAAAGCTATGTTTTATGAAAGCAGGTGTTTAAGCCTAAAAAGCTTAACGAACAATGTGTTTCATTAAAATTTTTTCAACTTCAGAAAGTGCCAAAGAAACCGGAGACGCTACAGTAATCGTTGGGTGGTTTACAAGTGTCAACTCAAGAGTAATTAAACATGGGAAAAGGTTAAAAAAGTCAGTGAACAGGTGCGTTCAGAAGAAGAAGTGTTCCGCTGCGCAGGTTTCGACCTTCATCAAGACACTTCTCCCAGCCAGGCATTGCTTCAATCTGGTAATTTTTGTCGGATAACGGAATTATGTGTTCCTATTCGATATATGTCCAAGATTTGGTACTGTGCTGACTTTAGCTGTTTCCCAAACTGAAAATGGAACAACGTGCTTCCAGCCTATTCCGGCAAGTATCACACACGTAAGCGCAATTACAAACGTTCATAAAGGAAGGCCGTTATTAAAAACTCTAAGGAATTGGTGTATTTCTTTATTCACTCCTCGTCCCTTTTATTAAATTTAAAGTATTATTCTGCTCTTTTAGAAA
Source organism: Phrixothrix hirtus (assembly GCA_024586415.1). NCBI lineage: Eukaryota > Metazoa > Arthropoda > Insecta > Coleoptera > Phengodidae > Phrixothrix > Phrixothrix hirtus. Next base: position 10,082 of record JAHWXV010032399.1, read on the forward strand.
TTCATATATTGTACAATTTTCAATATTTTAACAATGCCAACGTTAAATAGTAACAATAATAGATTAAATTTCAAAATTGTGTTGTATTAATACGAATAATTTACGTAGCTTAATGAAGTGAGTAGCGCCTAAAATCTCACTTGCCACTACTATTAAAATAACATTTTTGTCTTGTAAAAAATTATTCTACAACGCTACAGGATGGATCGTACTCTTTCATGAAATTTTAACAGCATTTGTAAATGAATCAGAATACCAAATTTTGAAGAACCAATTAGAAATTTACCTTTTGAATTTACAGGCTATATCAACGCGGTCGATTTATATTTACTTTTTCAAGCTTGTCTGACGTTGAAAAGTCGTAAACTTGATTTAGAAGTTCATATTTATTATACCAAAATCTAAATAAAAATAATTATAAATTAGCAGAGAAAAAAACTTTATGAAAACCCAAAAATTTAAAACGTTGTCAAAAGCTGTAATTAACTGAAGAATAAACGCCTGAGTTTATCAGTTCAGGCATTTCTTGTTCAATTTTAGATTTTTGATTTTTTGAAAAGGGCTTTTCTTTATGAATTAATAAATATTTATTATTTTAGCAACGTGTAACTCTATTTTTAGATTTTGATCTTTTTAGAGCTAGATACAATGTTTTATCTTACTAAACAAAATTTTTTTAATATCCAGGTAAAAATTCTACAAGTGACGTGCGTTCTGTATCAATTTAATCAATTTAGTTATTAAAAATTAACGTTTTTGTTACAGATTTCTCTATCGGTGATTTAAAAATAATTCATAATTTACCTTCGACTTTTATCATAGTTTTCGTACATTAAAAACTTGTTTAGCAAATTCAGTTTAGGACCATAATAAGATTAATAGATAAGTAAATGATGATACAAAATGTTATATTTCAAATAGTAGGGATGTGAAACATGTGTTTGTTCTTAATAACGATTTGAAATGAACTTAAAATTCGAAATATGACACCGCCATCAAGTGATCTACATTATGCATACATAAATTCCCTGAATATGTATCGAAAACATCAGTGAATATCGAAACATTTTAATTTAACTTTTAGTAATACATATATTCTGGAGTACCTGTTTAAAACTTATGTAAATAAAAATTTATATTTCGTATTCTTTTATGGTAGAGTATCTTAACGTTTCATAAAGAAGTTATGTTACACCCTGTATATTTAATATTAAGTAATAAACAGGCGTTGCAAAATTGAAATTTCATGGAAGTCGTAATCATTATCTCGACATCTCGAGAATAATTGATTTATGCTTATCTACTATTGAGAAATATCACTTTAGATATTTTATTTTCGGTTTCCATATTTAAATCCTGAACAATGTATTAAAGTACGGATACTAAACCAGACGACACACGTTATCATTATTAAGGACGCCATAAAAATTGGAAATGTTCGCTTCAATCAGTTTCGGTAATTTATGTTGTTACGCAACCACATAATCACGCATGCTTACATGTCGGCTAGTATCTTTTAAGGTTTAAGAGAAATTCAATGTCTCCATCAATTAAATAAATAAAGAAATCTCTTTGTTGGTATTAAAACCAAATGACAAAGAATCAGATAAAATTTGGATTACATATTTGTGTTCACTATCACAAATACATACATATACGAATAATTGCATAAATTGAATTCATAAATCAAAAAAAATTAAATAACTCTTGTTTATTTATAAAAATCTAAATATGGTAATCCATAATTGATTCACAAATTTACATACATTAAATAAAAGAAATAACTTATACAGGGTGGCGCGGAGCCAACTAACATGCTTCGAATGGTCATCAATTATATATGAAAGGGAAAAAATAAGTAAACATGTCTATAAATACGACCAATTATGCCATTTATTTCCCACAGATTATAAGGTTATTTTTTGAAAATTTACATCAATGTATTGTTGCAAACGTTCCTGGAAGTTGTTGTGCACGCGCCTCCGTAAGTCCTCACGGATAGCCGCAACTTCGTCAACAATTGTTATCTTGAGTTCTGAAATAGTCCTGATACACCTCTGAAACACACGGTCTCCCACAAGAAACAGTCTGGTACGCTAAGGTCGAGTGACAGAGCTGGCCAAAAAATGTCGCCGAAACGAGAGATAACAGTTTCGAACATTTGACGAACTACAGCTATGCTGTTTCGCACGTTGTGGGCTATTGCTCCATCCTGCTGGAAATATAGATTTGTAGGGTCAATGCCAAGCTGTCGTAACTGGGATTCAACAAAGCTTTCCAACATAATAACATAACATTCTAAATTAACATGCTGTTTCGCGCGGTGTGGGCTATTGCTCCACCCTGCTGGAAATATAGATTTGTAGGGTCAATGCAAGCTGTCGTAACTGGGGTTCAACAAAGCTTTCCAACATAATAACATAACATTCTAAATTAACAGGCACTGTTTGTTCATTGCCATTTTCAAAGAAATAGGGACCTACAATTCCGAAAGCACCGACTCCATACCAAACCGCACTTTAGGAGAATGAAACGGCTTCTTATGCAGTTCTTTAAGGTTCACTAGTGATTAGTATCGCATGTTCTATTGGTGTACGAAACCAGAAAGATGAAAATGTGCTTCATCAGTCATTAGCAAATTATTCAGAATGTCTGGGTTATCCTGTAACAAACCGCTCATGGAGGTGTAGAAAGCGAACCTTGCTTGCTTGTCTCTCTCGTTACTTTCTTGCACAACTTGCAGTTTATAAGGGTGAAATTTGATCTCTTTAAGCATTCGAAATTAAGTTAATCTACTCACGCCTAAAATGCGAGAATGCTGGCGCGCCGAGCGGCGAGAAGTATGTTGAAAGACTTCCCTCATTCTCTGCAGGTTTTCTGGCGTCATCCTTCGCGTCTAACACGCTACCAGTTTCTTCGAATTTCTTCACCCAAGCCAATATGGTATTCCGACACTGTACACGCCCATATCGACCAATATTGTAATAACTACAACACATATAACACGTTGTTGCACGTTCCAACGCTCCATTGCGACTGACCATATAAAATGGCGTCCTCCCCTCTACCATTCTCCCTCCCGTCAATTACAACAAGCTATCACGCCGGCGCAGTATTCTAATTTAAATACGTCAGTTGGCTGCGCGCCACCCTGTAGTTAATTAGGTTTTAGGGAAATAATTCAATTGCACCGAATAATAGTTATAAATTTTACACTATTGCTATGACAAAAGGATAACAGTTTTAACGTAATAATTAATAATAACTGCGTCAATTTATACATTAATCACTCAAAATTTCATCACTTGAACTGTGTCCTTCGTTTAAATTTATAATGAATGAGTGAACATCTTCCCAATCATAACATATTTCTCTCTGTCAGTATTCGTTTATTATACGAGGAGCGTTCAAATTTAAATTATAATTCATAATTACTCCAAAACTAACATAAACAAACTAAAGTATCTAATGT
>JAHWXV010032450.1:0-11696 GCA_024586415.1 Phrixothrix hirtus
AATATTTTCTTTTAACCAATTGCAGTTAAATTTGCACGGTGCCATCCTTGTTAATTTAAGAATCATTACAAAAAGAAGAATATAAAATAATACATTTTTATCTCATAAACTTATAAAGTAAACCCATTATAACCGCCGCTGAAAGTGCAAACGAAATAAAACATAATCAAAACGTGATCAACCAATTAAAAGGGTGCTTTTTAAAAAGAATCCCTACTACATACCAAATAATATTACTTAAAACCGTCGTCTGTGCTGATAAATCAACGCAGATGATACTTAAAACATTTTAAGTAAATATTCTTTGCCTCATACTATGCGATTTTCGTTTATATTATGTTATGGTGAGTTGGGCTTTAAGACAGAACCGGCTTTAAAAATAAATGAACAAAATAATTGCCAAAAATATGTACTTATGTACTCATTCGTAAAAATACGATACTTTTTTGACTTGTGTTAAAAATATGTACCAAAACATAAAATATGTACCGAGTATGGACGCTGATAATGTATAATAAAATGACAATCTATAATCAACAAGTACACATCAAAATTTCTACAATATATAACCCATTTAAAGATGAATGTCATTAGTGGATTAATAATTAGAAATGCCTTTTATTTTTCAATAGGTACTAAACAAATAAGATATGATATAAAATTACATTAACATTGACAGAAATCCTTGAATTATTTGCACTAAAGATAATTTATGCATTTGTAAAATTTTGGAAAAAACTTAGGTTGTAGCTTTGTTAATCTAAACAAGGATATTGGCGACACTTAATTCTCATGGGACTGTAAAAGTAAACAAATCCAAGTAGGAATACCAAGAAATAATTACGTCTTTCTTCGAAAATTTGTTTTTGATACAACAGATTATAGAAGTTTACCAGCATCAATTCATTTTTTCTGTTATAAACAAATTTTAAGAAAAATCCTTAAATACATCCATTTTTATTTTCAAAGGAACAATATTTGACATAAAAAGTTCATCCCCATGCCACCCTCTACGAAATAATAGTTTCCTCATAGAAAATCTAAAATCACATGATACATCGTGCAATATCTCATTTGAAGAACTATTTAATCGTCTATTCAATGATATGCACCTTTTAGATTTGATCCATTCGCTATAGATATTTAATTTTAATATTAAAAAATTTTATTGCAAAATTTAAAAACAAATTTGCTAAATATTAAGTAACTATAAATTTAATATTTTAAATTAAATATTCAATTGTAAACCGACTGCCTCCTGACAGTAATAAAGGCATTGTTCAGATTCTCTAAGAACATTTTATATTTTATCAGGAGTGATCTGTACTATTATATTTTGTCACATTCTCATTTTTAAATCTTTGATATTATTGACCTATTATAGTATACTTTAGATTTTAAGTAACCCCACAAAAAGTACTCAAATGAGGTTAAATCAGGCGAACAGGCTGGCCATTCTATTGTACAATGTCTACCAATCCAGCTATTGGGAAACACATTTAGATAAGTTTGAACTTGAACTGTAACATGCGGGTGGCACCAGCTTGCTGGAACCATATATTACTATAAATTTCATTAACATTACCGCCTTTTTAATGTCGGGCATACGAAATTAATTAAAAGAATGTAAGTAGCATTCACCATTTAATATGTTTTTAAAAAAGTACGACCCAAACATAACTTTTCTGGAATACTGAGTATGCACATCCATAAGTTTCCTGGCTCCGATATCAACAGTTCTGTTTATTCACAGATCAATTTAAAAAAAAGTTGTTTTGTCAAAAAATAAAATTTTATTTCCAAACACCTGCCTAAACTTTTCTTCCATTAATTGGCAGAACTGCAGTCTTAGATCAGGATATCATCATTCAACCCATGCATCCACTGAATTGTGTAAGGGTGGTACTTTTCCATTTTCAAAACTCGCAGTACTGACGTTTTACTTATATTAGTATCTGATACAACCTGTCATGTAGATTTATGCAGATTATCCTCTATCTCTATTAGAATATCTAATTTCTTTTCATAATTTACTCAGGATGTTCGACCGGATTTAGGTGTTTCTTTAACATGGCCAAATTCCCAAAATTTATTTTCTATTCTACTAATAGTAGATTGGGAAATGTGATGGTCAGGATATTTATTATTAAAGATAATACGTACCTCTATTTGCATTCTAGTTTTGTCACCATATCCATGTATTAATAAAATTTAAATTTGTTGTTTTTCAGTTAAATGAAATATTGTTTATAATTTAACCAATAATACTACAATAATATTAAACAAACAACTACTAACAATAAACAATAAATTAAAACGTCAGAATTTAAGACTAATAATAATCAACAGCTCACAAATGACACCGAACATTTAATCATTTATTAATAAGATAAAACTTTCCGAAGTGTCTTGATTCCATTGCAATAAAATTTTAAAATTGAATAACTCGATAACAAATGGACCAAATCTAAAAAGGTGCATTGCATAGACAATTAAATAGCCCTTCGAATGAGATACTACATGACCCATCATATAATTTAAAAGCTATTAGTCTGTAAAGGGTGATATGGGATATGAACCTTTTACGTCAAATATTAATCCTTTAAAAATAAACATTGATGTATTTAAGGATTTTTCTTAAAATTTGTTTATAATAGAAAAAATAAATTTATCTGTCATTCATGGACTGCACTGTATATATTTTTCAAATAAATTACTTTATATTAGAGGATGTATGTCAGTTTTAATTTTTCTTAAAGGTGGTTTCCACTGTTACAATATAATATAAGCATAAAAAAAAGTTTAACCTTTATTTTTCATTAAAGTGAATATTTTGGAGTTTGTTTCATTCAACAGGACCATTACTTCAATATGAAACTGTAAACTTAGGTAGTACAGTACTAATTTCAAGGGGCAGTTTCACTCCCTCTAAATGATATATGGGCTGCTATAAAAAATACATGCCCATTAGATTTTAGTTGTCTACAATGTATCTAAAATTAATCAAAACTGTAGAGGAACACTTGCTTGTAAATAATTTTAAAATTCCATATCCTCCTTAATCATCAAGTTCCCTTACTTTTCCCAGTTTTTTCTGTCCATTTTATCAGAGTTGATTATTAGCTTATTATGAATTTAAGTACCTATCATATATTTATATAATTTTTCTTAACGTTGACTCAAACTATTATTGCACAGTAATTGTGTATTTCATGTAAATTTGAATAATGATGTTTATCAAGATGTTTTGCATTTCCATTTTCTTAAACCAAATTGTGTCATCTGCATTTCAGTATAAAATACAAACAAACTTGGTGGTTGTATAGATAAAAATCTTATTTGTGTCATTTGGATAATAAAATAAAGTAAAAATACAATTGAATTTGGTAATAATAAATCTGTTAAATATAATGGACAGGAAATTATTTTAAATATTGTTTAAAAAATTGTCAATTTTTTCCCAAATTTAAACTATAAGCCTAATACCCTTTAGGTTTCATCCATACACTTACAAATTAAAATATTTTTAAAATCTAAGATAAATATGCAGAAACTTATTTGAAACGAAGTTATAGGCTCCTCAAGTTTATTATCTTAAGCAGATTTATATTAAAAAATAAGTCCTTTTAAGTGGCATATGAACTATGTATAATCGTGTTTTCCTGCACAAAGGCCATGTAGTCCTTTCTTACAGCAAGCGCAGATAAGGTTGGAACGCTTTATCCCACTCTGTTTGTTACCCAAGCAATAGTTTGTTACAGTCGCACAACATCCAAAATTTGTTTTATGGAAGAATGGCAGTGAGTACCAATCAATGACTCATCAATAGATAATTGTTGGTGTGGTACATAATGTTGGGGAAATATAGTATTCACATGTTTTACAAGCATATCGAACCTGCCACATGAATCATATTCTAGATGACCTGGTTGAACTAACATTGTTTTGTCAATCAAATGAAAAAACTTCAACATCAATTGGAACCTATCCCTGGAAAACATTTTCCTAAACCAAGGAATGTGCCTGGAATCCATTTTCCAATAACTGTCAATTGTTGGTCGGCTAGTTATACCCATTTTCAATAACACCGCAATGAAGGCTTTCATTTCTTGCACTGTTGTTGGCGTCCATTGGTTTGCCCTTGAATTTTCTGATAAAATTCGAGCGTTCAAAAACTAACAAGCATATCTATTTGTTTTTCTAACGATATTTTCAAGGAGTGATTTAGTGAAAAATTAGTTAAAATAAGTTATAGATCTTGCATTGAAAGAAGGTGTGCATCTAGGTCCAGGTATTTAAAAAAAACATGTTACTTTAGAAAATGATTTTGTTACAGGAATATCGGTTAAAGTAAGATCTTCTGTTGACGAAGAAGACGATTCTGAAGATTCACTCTCTATAATTAGTAATCTTTTTCTTCGATACCTTATGATGCTTTTGTCATCATTATCTTGTTGTGTTACTATGCATTGAATCATCATCCAAAATATTGTTGCGATGCAACATGGTTAGGTATTTCACTTTATTTTATAAAAAAATAACGTAAAAAAATAAATTATATTTTATATACCTAAAAATATACTCTAGCTGCAATAATACAAACAAGTTAAAATGCGTGCTCACATGCAGGACGACAAACGCACACTGAGATCACGGCATGATAGCGCTGCAATGCATTTTTCGGTACTACACATTGCAGCAATATCGCGCTGTGTAGCATTAAAACGGTTAAGCAATAGTTAAGATATATTGTTTAACAGACACACTTGGATTTCTACCTCTAACAATACTTTCAGTCTTACTTCAATATCTACTTGCAGACGTCAATCTTTAAGTAAATCCCTTACATTGCCAACCTCATTATACTTTCTAAAAACTCTACCAATTATGAATTGTGTAATTGGAGGCCTCTCTGGATGCACTCTGTTAAATAAAGCACACACATTCTCTTTCACTTAAATTAGCCATGTAAGTCCTACATTATTCAGGTACCACAAAATGTAAAATAGCACATGCAGTTATTATTTTGTAAAAATTGATATACAATAACTAAATTAAAGATGGAAATGATGATAATATTTGAACTATGTGATAATTGAGCAAACGTTGCTGTGTTTATTAACAGAAGATTACTTGCTCAATGCGATTGTTATTAAAAACTATATGACATTGGTTATTTGATGCTTCAACTTAGGAATACAGTAATTAAAAGCAATAAATAACATCATGAACACTTTTACGCATTTTAAAAATATAAGTGTTTTTAGTTTTACTGAAAAATGTTTTATGAAAGATGTGAAATTGTTTAACAACTATTTAAACAATAACGAGATCTACCAAAATAAAGAAAACAATCATAGGGTTTCCATTTAAAAATATTAACGATCGGTCATCATTTCAAAACAAACGCATGCTGACTAGTAAAATGCATAATGTAATAACAGAAAATCGACCTGTTTAAGAGTTTCCAATGTATTGACCCACAAAGAAAATATAAGATAGCAGAACTTTATAATTGTTGAAATTATACAATAAATGAGTTAAACATGTTTTATCCTATAAGGAACTGAACAAAAACAAAGTGAAGTAAATAACCTAAATAAAACATATTATTCTTAAACTAAAAAAGTAAGGGCATTAATGCTGACAAAGTAAACACTCAATTTATAAAACCACAGATGAATGTATAAATACCTAATAGAGATTTTAAATAAGTCAGTTGTAGAATATACTTGGCTATGCTAATTTTGCAATATAGAATTTAAACCTTATCATAGTCTTATTTATATACCTTTTTACCTAAAATATTAATAGGTTATGGGCCTAGTCCACTACATTTTCGATTAATTTTTTTGATTTCTTAAAAGATTATAGAAAATAAACACACAAAAAGAAACATTAATAAATTTAACGGTTAACAGTATAGTGTGTGGAAATTTCGCACAAAGTGTTTACTTGCAGAATTAAAAGTACTAAAGGTTGTGGAATCAGAAATCCCCAAAACCAAGACAAAGAGAATTTAATTGCCAAAAGTACAATCATTGAATATTTACGTGATTCATTTTTGAGTTTTGCAAAGGAAAATGAGACTGCAAAAGAAATCTTGCAAAATCTGGATGCAATTTATAAACATAGAAATTTAGGTACACAACTGGCATTGTAAAAAACAATTGCTAAGTTTAAAATTTAGTGGTGACATATTATTAAACCATTTTAATCGTTTCGATGATGATTTAAGGTGCAAAATTAGATGAAATGAATAAGGTATCACATCTACTATTGACCTTATCATCATATGATGCGTGATAACAGTATTAGAAACATTAAGTGAGGAAATCTAAAAGTTACAATTGGAAAACAAGACTGCTGGATCGCAAAGTAAAGCTTATGTAAGAAAACCAATAAAAAAGTGCTAAAGTATTAAATGTTTTACAGAAACTATCTGAACCATATATAATAAACAGTAACAAGCTCAGTAAATCTAACAAATGTAAGTACAGTAAGCATATCAAGAAATTTCACAAGAAAAACATTAATAAATCCCACTATAAAGTTTCGAATGTCAAATGAGGACAAAACAACCGCATTAAAAGAGACTGTTATTATTTTAAACGACCAAATCAAAAAACTGTTTACCCATGAAGTCCTCAACAAACAACATCAAACACTTTTGCATTTATGTTTGGTAACTTTAGTAACTATAAAGTAAAAAATTCAGATGAGAGATTAACATTTATTCTTGGCTTTTAAACAACAGACCACATTATAAATAATGAGAACTTTTTTACTAATGTCGTCCAATTAGAACAACCAATTGAAGTAACAATCACTAAAAAGAATACATCTGTAATCGCAAAAAGAAAGGGACACTTGAATTCATCTCTGACCTAGGCATATATCTGAGATATTCCATATAACTTATTATCAATGCAGCATATACATGAAAATGGGTTAACCATTATTTTTCATCCCAAGGGAGGTGAAATTAAAAGAGGTTACTAGGTATTAATAAAAGGTAAACTACTAAATGGTTTACTACCTATTATTTTTAATTAAAGAAAAATTTCAGCAAAATAAATTTAATTATTAAGAATAATAAAATTTGGCATGAAAGATTAGGCCATATTAGTAAAAATAAATTTCAAAAAATAAAAGTATATATGATATTAAAAACATTAATAATATAAAACCAACACATAATTTATATAAAGCTTGTATTTATGAAAAACAAACACAACTTCCTTTTACAAGGTCAAAGGCAAAAGGCCATATTAAGAGATGATTATTTATCATTTATTTGATGTTTGTGGACTGATACTCCTCCTACAATAAATAAAAATTATTTTGTCACTTTTATAGATCAGTCTACTCATTACGCTGTTGTTTATTTATTAACATATAAACCTAAAGGACTTCAACAGTGATGAGTACCTATCAACTGATTGTAAGGAATTTTGTGTTAGCAAAGGTATAACTTTTCATTGACCATCCCATACATAGGACAACAAAATGGTGTTGCCGAAAGAATGAATCGCACAACAAAAAAAGCCTGCATGATGATTATTGCTGCACATTTAAATAAATCATTTTGGAGAAAAGTAGTCCTAACGGCTACTTATTTAATAAATCTGTTACCCTTCTTCAGCAAAAAATCCTAACAAAATGCCATATGAACTGTGGCATAATAAAAAGCCCAGTTTACAATATTTGAGAATTTTTGGTTCAACTGTTCACATTCACGATAAAACTATTATACAATAAATGAGTTATAGATGTTTATACTAAAGGAACTGAATTAAAATGAAATGCAGTAAATAAATTAAATAAAACATGATATTCTTAAACTCAGAACGTAAGAGCATTAATGCTGACAAAGTAAACGCTCCATTTACAAAACCACACATGAATGTATAAATACTTAATTACGAGTTTAAATAAGTCAATTGTAGATTATACTTTTTAATACAGAATTTAAGCCTTACCATTGTAGTTTTATTTATCTGCCTTTTTATTTATAATATTAATAATAATCACCCTGCATGTTTCCTTTTGTTTTAATAGAAATATCAAGCAGTTTTTTTTACTTCTTATTCACAATGAAAATTGATAAATAATTATGCTATGTGCTCTACCATAATACTAACTATATATTCTAATACTACAATATTTTGGTTTAACTACATTAAACATAAGAAGAAATTATTACGATAATGTTTATACCTATAAAATTCTAAATAATATACTGAAATCAACTGAAATCTTAAATAAGCTTTCTTTATTAGTACTTCAATATGCAACACATAGTACTACACTATTGAAAGGTAATGAAGCTAAATCTAATTATATGCTTGTTAACAGTACGAATAAGTTTGTTGATTTATTTCATTTGTCTCTTAATAATTTTAAGTACAAATTAAGAAATATGTTATCATAACAACTTTTTTATAAGAAGTTGCATCTCAATTATTGCTACCAATTTAGTATGTTACCTACGTGCCAAAGTCAGTACTAGATTAGATTTAATTTTGTAATGTTTCCTGTATAATGGTTTCAAAATCCATCAATAAATGTTATTATTATTATTATCGAAATGGAAAAACAAATTATACTATATTCTGAGTTAATAAATAAATAAATGTACATATGCACATAAGTCTTATGTTTCTGTTATTTAAAAAAATAGGTTTTCTTAAAAACTAATAAAAACTTAAATTGAAGTAAAATTTTTATAAATACTTGTGTATCCATTTTTTATTTTAATCCTATTACAATGGTATGCCATAAAACTTACTAACAAACAAAATGTAGATATTAATAACAATTTGTAAAAATCTGTTTTCAGAAGGACAGATAGTTTTAAAAGAGGCGTTTATTACATTTCAGAAACCTATAAATACATACATTTATCCATTTTAACTTAAACATATTTTCCATTAAAAACCATAGTAATAAATTTAGGCTAAATAAATATTTCATCTAGTATTTTTCATACAAAGCTCTGATGTCTTATGCAGCTTTTACTGTATTAGAAAAATCCTGTTCAACCAGAAATATAACACCGGTTCTCCAGGATGAAATCCTCATGAATCTACCGTTACACCAATGAGCTTGCTTCTGGCCCAAACCGAAATATTCTATAAGTATTTTTAATTACTTGTAAAGTTATTATTAAACATTTCAACTATTGATCAATTAGATCCGTGATCTTATAGTAACTGTTTAACACATTCATTTCTGAAGCTTAATTGGATGTGGATATCACAGGCTGAGGTGATTTTTTGTTATTTATGATAATTTTGATAAATTCTTATCTGACACTTTATTACAGATATAAAATACAGAAATTATTTTATCACTGTGCATTGATGCATTTTAATGACATGCGGCCCAAACAAAAAAATATTTGCATGCCGATGACATCCAAGATATTACACTTAATATTACAATTTTACATTTCATATAAGCATGCATCAATTATTTATTAAATAATAGTGAGTTACAATGTTAGAAGTTAACTTTTACTTTCTCTTACCTATATAAAATGTAGTATAGAGAAAGTAATGTTTTCGTCCAAAATTTTCGATGTCAAAATTTTAGTGGAAATACATATTTTTGAGCCCCTTGAGTTCGAAGTCATGTTTTTAAAAATTGGTCTGTCCATGTGTATGTGTGTGTATGCGTGTATGAACAGAATATCTTGAAAACGAAAAGTTGCAGATATACAAAATTTTATATTTGAGTTTGTATCCACCCTCGCATTCAACCACAACAATTTGACTAAAATTCAATAGCCGGAAGTGCCACTTTACTTTTGTCATTTTTTGGTATTTCGCGATTTTCTCGAATTTGGCTCTAAAGATTTTTTTGAAATTTATTGCATTTCTTAAATATTTAATGCCCTTTCGTATAATTAAGACAATTTCTCAGAAAAATGTCCATAAAACGAGCAACCAGAAGTAATCTTACCATTAACAACGAATAAAATAACTACGAAACTTAAAGACCTAAACAAATGAAAATTTGTATTTGAGATCCCAACTAAGCTTCGTATGCTATATCAAGAATTTTGTTAAAATCGAATAACCGGAAGTACAACTTTATTTCTGCTATTTTTAGATATTTTCCGAATTTTTTGTTTTTCGCGATTTTCTCGAAATCGGCTCTAACGATTTTTTTAAAACTAATTAAATTTCTTGAATATTTAATGGGCTTTCATACTGTTTCTCAGAAACGTTTCGGTAAATTGAGTAACCGGAAGTAACTTCACCGTTAACTCAAAATAAAATAACTATGAAACTAAAAGTCCTAGCTGAATGAAAATTTAAATTTGTGAGCATAACTACATTGGTATTCCAACTCAAGAATTTGGTTAAAATCGAATAACCGAAAGTTCCACTTTGTTTCTGTCATTTTTAGATATTTTACGTATTTTCGTTTTTCACAATTTTTTTGAAATCGAATATTTTAAAACTTAGTACATTTCTTAGCTACATCATTCAGTTTTATATGAATCAAGCCGTTTCTCTAATAAATTTTTGAAAATCGAGTAACTAGAAGTACTTAGTGTATTAATTGTGAACAACATATCTCAAAAAACTAAATGTTATATATGAATGAAATTGTATATTTAAGTTTTTTATCATCTGCACATGAAACGTCAAGAATTTAGGTAAAATTGAATGACCGGAAGTGCCACTTTATTCTTGCGATTTCTAAGTTTTCTTGCGATTGTCTCGAAAACAGCTATAACTTTTATTTTTAAATGTGCTATGGTTATTATGTATTTAATGCCGCTTTACGTAAACTTAACAGTTTTTCTGAAAAAATGCATTGAAGCAAGTTATCAGACAAAATTTCCGGAGTTAAGCAGCCTTTTGCTTGTCTGTCCAGTAATTTGGATGGGTGACCATTACAATTATTGTTTCCAAAATAAATGTAGACAATAATCTTAACATTTGTGGATACAATTGGCATATCTGTGCATAAGAGAAAGTTGCATGTTGTCTCACACCAGATTTTTATTAAAAGTAATACAGTAGATTTATAATAGGTAAGTATATTACTAAATATTGTTATGGAAAGTGCCAAACCATAATACAGATCAGTTTCTTTGGGCATGCAGGGTAATGGTAGATTGTCTGTTTTCTAATTTTCTGTTTATAGCATAGATTTCACCTTCGATGAAATATCTTTCCAAATTGACCTTGAACGTTCTCTGGAAAATGATATGCTAGAATAGGTTTTGACATTTTAGGTTTCTCAGGTAATAAAGCAGCTATTACAGCTAATCTAAAATTATACAGTGGCATATTACAATTTGAATATTTTTTTAAAAAGAGTGAATTAACAGTAATATTTGTAAAATGTTGTCCCAATTTTAATACCACCATAAAGTTTTCCTACCAGGTTAATTTAATAAGCAAGAATTTGGTCTTGTCTGTCGAAACCTCCCATATATAAGGAATATTACTTTAACAGCAAATACAGCTTAATATGCACAACAAAAAACGCTTATAAACTATGTGTCTAAATTGCAGTTTCTGAAATATTTGCAATTAAAGTTTTTAGCCCATCCCTACTTTTTAACTTCATCTACTGTACGAGGGTTGCCTTTTATGTTGTTACAAATGACCACTAGATGTCGCTAGTGTAATAAGTTATTGCCACATTCGTAAAATTTGACATTTTGTATTGTA
>JAHWXV010032453.1:0-11882 GCA_024586415.1 Phrixothrix hirtus
GCTATAACTTGAAAACAAAGGAAAATCGGATAACAACATTTGAGTTTTGTTTTATTATTTTCACATGTACAATACACTCCTGGAGTTTGGTGCGATCCTCTCGACTCACCCTGTATATGTTCGGTAATATTAACTGCGGTAAATATAACTGCAATACCTGTTATAATTACTTAAAATACTACTAGGGTATTGCAACTGTATTATTTAATTAAACGGTTGCTAGGGATTAGTTACGCCTACATTACAATTTGTTGGGTGGCTTCAATGTCAGAAACGTCACTTTGGGCTCAGCTGTGCAAGTTGCTTAAGTTGTTATTGAAAGTACTTTTTCATGTTCTGTTAAGGCTTTTTAGTGGTACTTAATCGTTTATTTCTTGTTCTGTTGAGATTTGTTGGTGTTATTTTGTCATTTAGTTGAAAGCATGGTGGATGGGGATATATATATACCTAATATTAAGGGAGGGTTGTGGCTATTTTCATGCAGCTCAAGTTTTGTATGCAGAAAGGTGCCCGAACAGAAGGTATTCTATGCCTTATCTGGCGACTAGGTCGGCGTTTATGAGAAATAGGAGGTTTAACACTCTTTCACGGGGTAGATGGAGGCCGTGCTCGTCGTGTACTACTGCCTCAGGCACGACATTAATTTAGTGAATGTGCCTTTTATTCAGATGAGACGTGGTTTCATGTTTCAGGATATGCTAATTCTTATTCCAAGAAATAATCTTAGTAGCAGCATAGTTTTGATAACACCAAAAACGTAAAAGATCATAAAAACTTAAATTTTAGAACCTTTTCTTAATCAATTACCTAATTATGAAATAGCCTACATATATTTTCAGCAAAATTCTCGAAAAAATAATATCTGTTCAGACCAAAATGGTTACCATTTTGAGCACATGTTTCTAGTCCACCTTAGTGTCCGCTTTAAAGTATTTGGTTCATTAGTTATAGTCTAGCAATTGTTTAAAATATAAGTTAACCAACCAGTATTCTCTGTAATTTCCTGCGATTAAATTATACACTAATTTTTGTAGAATTTTCTAAGCCTTATTAACAAAATAACAAGCTAACCCTATTTCACAACTTATATTCTGTTCTAACAGATGACATTATCCAAGATGAACTAATTTAGTTCACTCCACAGATAATAGTTTGCCCATTTTTGTCGGTGAATTAACTAAAAAAGTACAGTAAGTATTTGGCATCAAATGATAGCTTTAGTGACCTATAGTTATATATGTTAAAAGAATTGTAATGTCAATAATTATGGAATGAGTGGTGAAGATTATTATCAGACAAAGCGATGACAGAGTCTAATAACACGATCATTGTTATAATGGCTAGTTATTATTCGAATTGTATACATCTTACCTGCTAGAATAAGCGAACGCATAGATTATTATAGCACTGAGCTCGATAATGAATAGCATTATGGCATGTGGTATTGCAAGAGCGCAGTAATGAAAGAATGTAGTTAATAGCGAACTGAAAATTCCAGTAGGAAGAAATCTGCCGAATCCCAACATTAACACTAAAATTTTCGATAAGTATACAAGTCACCACGTACTTACCCCGTTACGAAAATGCGTAATATAAAACATTTTGAGCACAGAGGAGATTTTTGATTTCACACGAATTCGTTGTAATTAGTAAAACTTATTAGCGTAACTAACATCGAGAATCTGTTCGATAAATCGGTAGTAAATAAAGAGGACATATGGAGTTCAGACCCATTCAATTTATCTTATATTTGAAACACGTAATATGTCTTGCCAAATAAGGCCGAAAGAGAAATCATTTTAAAATTTATTTTTTATAGGTGTTAGTTTCGTTTACTAAAATTCGCCAACATAGCTAAATAATTAATTATTAATTAAACAACTTTTTATAGCGTGGTCTTTAAATGACAATTAAAAAGTAATAATAGGACGTACTCGCCGTATGAATTTTATTCGCCATTTTCACAATATTTTATATTTATTGCAGACTAAGACATCAGAATTCAGTACTCTACAACATAATTTTTTAATAAATCAATAATTTGTATGATTTATTTACAAAAGAAATTAAATACTTTACAGAAGAAACTGACAGTAATATACATTTAAAAGTCATAATAGAAATAGAAATAGACGTCAAAATGTGTCCGGTCTATATTCTATCTATTCAATGCAACTCAACAACTGGTCATTACGCTAGCATTTTTATCCGACAAACATACCTGTTAATTTAATGAAGTGGTTAGTGTTGACAATTTGTTTTATGAATGAAATCGTATATTCTATTTCAATTAAATACAACGTTTCGGTCTAAATAACACTTTGATTTGATTTAGGTTAGGTGTTAGTATCACTTTATATTTATATAAAGTACAAAAAGAAATTGAAACAGATAAAATTTAAATTTATGTGGTTTATTGTTTAATAAGTTTAACGTTTTCAGAAAGTACTTAAGACAGGTTTCGTCTATACTTAGGCATTATCAATTAGGTTTTATAATTATTTATTTTCTTAACTAATACTATACATATATAGATTACATTATTAAGTTTTTAAGTAAATTAACATGAACAAAATATAATATTCCAGTTTTTATAGCTTGAAAGTTGACAGTCGTAAGGTAATTTACATATCACTAGTTAACTAATTAAATAATTACGTATGGGCGAAACATATTTCAGCTTCTTTTTGAAAATATTAAACTTGGGGAAATTAATGTATGTGAATTTTAATGTAATCGGTTTTGATTTTAATAATTACTCATTGTGCGAACATACATCATTCTACGAGCCAAAATGTAAAAACATAATTTAAATGAACATTTAATTCATCAAACCTTCGTAGAAATAGATAAAGATACAGAGATAATTATTCTATTTATTCTTTGTCAAAACTGAAATTTCTTTAGAGTTATAATCTACTTAAGAAAGGGTATCGTTAACCGTTTTAACCCTTAAGACACCTATTAGCCATTTAACTGTTAATTTTATTATTTATCCTGTTTCATTCGAAACCATTTTGACCAGTCCTTTACTACAGAATAAGACGGTGAATTTTCTTGGTACATCCCATCCAGCCGATTTTAAATGTTTTGAGGAGAAATACCATCTTGAGTAAAGAATTTGATAACAGCTGGATGCTAACTTTAAACGCCGTGATAAACGAATAACAGTTGTAAGAAAACCAATTGACGTAAAGTTCATTTTTGTATTTTCGCATGCTAATAAGGCTGGGACTGGTGTGTTATCAATATTTTAAACCATTGTAATACCTTGATCTATATAAGCCCGACAAATTTTAGCGCTGCCCTCGTACATTTGACGTATTTTACTGATAAATGGAATCACTGTTATCTGTGGATATTCATAGTTTGTCCTCATATAAAACCTTGTTTTAGGCCATTTAAAGCAATTTTATTAGTTTAACAAGTACGCAGGCTCTACTATACTAACTATTAATGTGAAGCTTTAAAGTTCTATGTTTAGGTTGGTTACATTGAAAATCTGACTTTAATCTGTCAAATAGTTTGATGTTAACAGCTTCGCAAAGTGAAAATGTTTTTGTTTGTTTTACTATGGATAATATTGAAAAACATGTTGTCATTAAGTTTCTGTATAGGAAAGGTTTAAAAAATTTAGATATCTTGAAGAAATGCAGAATATTTTGGGTGATCCTGCTCCTCATGTACGACTATAAAAAGTTGGGTAGCTGAGCTCAAACATGGCTGTGCAAGGGTCCAAGATGAATATCGACCGGAATGCTCTAGAAGTGTCATTATACCACAAATGGTCGCAAAAATCGACGATGTGGTGATGAAAAATCGAAATTGTTAGTACTGTAGATATTTCAAAAGAGTGAGTGTACAATATTGTAACATAAGAGTTAGGCATGAAAAAGTTATCTGCAGATGAATGCTGCGTTTACTCATTAGAGAAAAAACGAGTACAAGAATGTTTAGACTGTTTTCGGAAGGATTCAGCTGATTTTGTGGGAAGGTTTATTACCACAAATGAAACACAGGTTCATTACTATATCCGGGAAACAAAACTGCATTCTACGCAGTGAACGAAACCAAGTTGTTCGACCCCAACGGAATCTATGATAAGGAAGTTTGCTGGAAAGGTAATGGCGTCGGTTTTCTGGGATTCTACTGCAATTCTAATGGTCGATTACTTCTCAACTGGGCAAACAATAAATGGCGAATATTATGCTAATATTCTAGTCATGTTCATCGAAAAAATTTGCGAAAAAAGGCCCGGGTTAGCTCGTAAAATGATCATTTTTTATCATGATAATGCCCACCGTCATACTAGTATCGTTTTAGTGACCAAGATTCATGAATTAAAATATGATTTACTTCCTCATCCACCCTATTTGCCCAACTTAGCTTCATCGGACTTTCACCTATTTCCTAAACTAAAAATTTCCTAGTGAGAGCAAAGGTGTTCAACTGTTGAGAAGCTCAAAGCCACCGTAGATGCCTATTTTGCCAGACTTGAAGAAAATTTCTTCCGTGATGGAATGAAAGGATTGTACTATCATCGGAACAAATGTATTGAACGTTTAGGAGATTATGTTGAAAAATAAAAACATTTTTCAACAGTAATACTTTTCTTTCATTCTTAAACCCTCGTATTAATATTATTATTATAAAATGCATATTAATTGTTTTAGATTACACATAAGATTATATGCCTCCTCATTAGTCAAAATGTACATAAAAAAATGTATCACATTTTATAATGTTTTTTATCTTCCCAAAATCCAATTAAATTTAATTATAGGTTATATTATATTAAAACTATATTTAAACGGCGTTTACGTGGAATCCAGTTAGTGCTAATATAAAGTACATTAATTTTTAATACGGTGAGATAACGTTTAATTATTATATAAAATGTTTTAAGAATGAACTATTAATGGAAATTAATCGTACTCTGAAGAAAACGATAATTATTTTTAAATAATGTCGGATAAGTAACCTTTCACTGATATGAACTAAATACAACTTTCAGTAATTTTAATTCAAAATTTGACAGCTATTCACAATTAATGTTGATTTTGACTGAGATAACTATTATGTACTGTGATTTAATATTTTAGATGCAATCATTTTAAAACAAACTTGTTTTATAAAAAATTCAATTTATATTGGAATCACTAACAACGCATTGTTGAAAATAATTCTCTGGCAAATGTTTGGTAATTAAAGTTAGTTATGAAACATGTTACAAAGTAATAATTGTATATATGAATGTATTTTGGGAGCTACAATGGATCAATCACCGAGTTAAAAATTTCTCCGGTAAATATTTATGTAGTTTAGACTGAGTTAAATTAAACTGTGTTGTTATTAAGGATCGCATTTTTACCACCATTTTATTGAAAATTTTGCTGATATTTTTTAGTTTAAATAACTTTACGTTAAGTGGTAATAAATAATAATGGTATTGCTATGCTTAATTATTTAGCCAATTTAGCCAAACAATTTTTTCTCTTTTTGTTTCAAGATAAACTAGAAAGTAACTTTGTTCACAAAGCTAAAACATAAAAAATAAGAATATAAAGAATATTTACCTTGCTATTAGGTATTCATAAACAATTATGACAGAAAATAACTAGCTTATAATTCAAGAAAAAATTTAAACAAAATTGTTCAAAAATCTTATAAAATAAAACGATTCACAATTATAGACAATGATAGCATTAGAAAACAGATGGCTTAAACGTTAATTTCTCAATATATATGTTAAAAAGGAGCCGACTTCTAGAATTTCATAATTCTTCAAACATCACATTGAAAATAATATTACCAGGCATTATTACAGATGCTCTTAAAAGTTACGTCTTCTCATGGTTTGCAGTTATAAAATGTTTTCGAAGAAGCTATTGATTTTTTTCATTTTCAACAACTTTTTGAACTCTGAATATCAATGGTTAACACCAACAGTTACTTTGTTCTTATTTATTAAATGTAAATTATTCTTTGCCTTTATTTATAAGTAGGAGTTTCATTAAAAAGACCTACTATCTAACTATAAAAAAATAATTCCTACGCTCGAGCACGCTTTATCAAATTGTGAAAAGTTTTAATTAGATGTGCTAATTAGTTTGCTTTTATGAAGTATATTGCAAGAAAATATGAGTAACAAATTTCTTACAAAAGAGGATCAACTAAACACAATTAACGAGATTTCTGTATAAATAAATAATACACCATCGTTCTATATAAGAAACCGTTGATCAAAAACAATTTAGCTCAAAACGGCATGACTCATCGATGAGGATACCAGAAATTAAAGACTAAAACGGCAACAAATGACGAAATTATTGAAAAATCTGGGGCAATGATCACCGAGAATCACTATGGGAAAATCTCTACTACTACTGGTATGGCATTGGGATATCTGATCGCAAAGTAACAATCATCTTGCATGACAATTCCAACATGGTTAAGGTATCATCTGATCAAAACCTACTTATGTTGTAAACTTCGCAAAGTCACTTGGAAACTTTGCACAAGGACTTTTTAGAGTAATTGGAACCATAAAACAAAAACAGAATCTAAGGAATAGTTTCATAAAGAGACTCCTCTTCCAATAATTTGCTAAAAAACTAATGGGCACATTTAGGCATCCTTCTTATTGATTAAATGCCAAAAGGAACCAAGATAAGCATAGACACATATGCCAATAATTTAAAAAAATCTACGTAATTCAATTTGACGGAAACAACCACAGGCTACCAAAATCAGATTATTTGTGCAAGAATGCGGCTTCTTCTAGTCCGAATCTACCTTAATCTGAATCTTACCTCTTCCTATTACTAAGAAAGTTCGTTAGATGGCACCATTTTGCCACTGATAACAGCCTAAAAACAACAATAGGCCATTTTTTTGTGAATTAAGAGGAAAATTTATCTTACGAAAATATAAGTTCACTGGAGGAAAAATGGTGCAAGTGTGTTTATATGTAAGGGGGGACAATATTCAAATATTAGGTTATTAAAAAAGTCATGTTCCTTGTTTCATAATTAGGTAAATTTTTTTTTGTGATCTTATTATGTACAAATGAATAAATATCACAGTTAAATAGTCAGAAGTATATGAAAAATAGTCATCAAAGTGATTAAATAAATTACCTTTGAGGCGCTCATGAATCCATGTCCTTCATTTAGTCACACATACATAGTCTCGTCTTCACGCTTTATTTCAGGTTTCTTAATATTTTATTGCTCCCCAGTTGTTATCCAATTTACGTGAATTTATTGTCCTCGTCGTTATAACTTTATTAACTTAATAGCGTTTAAAAAATAAGTACTGAGTACATTATTCCTTCTCAGATCCTTATTTAGACGCAAATTTGATCGACTTTTATAAATTCTTAGTCGATTTTCTCGTTGTATACCTACTTTATGACTAAAACGTTAGTTAATATATTACTTATCGCACTCTTAATGAAAATTTAACAATTGATCAATATTTTGAGGGTGGTACTAATGGCGTTAGTTAAATTCTAGGATTAATATGGGTTTTATGAATCTAGAATTCATCAACCAATCCCTTTATAACAAATAGTTTCAGATTCAGGTAGAATTGGGGAATTGGAGTTTTGAAATCAACTCTTCGTTGCATGTGGGAAGCCTATCAGATCAAGTAGAAATAAAAACTCATAATTACTTTGAAACTATATATGTTTAAACCGCTCATGCCTTATACACCTTTTGCAACCCTGAGGGCATGCTTGAGTAGAATTTTCATAAAAAACCCTCATTCGGTTTTTAACATATTATGCCACATGTCAAAATAGTGTTCTTCTGGTGATTCCCCAGAAGAGATATTTATTGTTCTGCGAATTCCCAATGCGGTGGCGATGTATTGACAATGTTGTTTTGTATACGGATTAATCATAGAGATCAACTAGATCCCCACTAAACAAAAAAGTTTTACAAATATTGCATGAGGCGCAGAACCTGGCCCTTTTGCAAATTTTACAAAAATTCGCTGTATATAAAACACTAACTGCCTGTATATAGATTGCGTTACCGAATTAGTTTTTTTTTAAATTCATTACCTAAGTTGTTGTATTTTTTATATGAAAGATATTCTTCAATTATCTTTGATTTTGCTATGATTTCATATATAATTTGCAAATCAAACGTTTTATTTGACAAGCTCTGTGTTTTGTTTGCAGTCCTGACATTTAAAGAAAATATGCCAAAAAATGAGATTTTTAAAGCAAGATGTGATTCTATAACGGGATATACTATTTTTTCAACTGTTGCTCAGTGTTTGAGACATATTTTCTAAATAAGTTTTTCAAAATTTGAAAAACCAACAAACTAGTAAGAAATAGATTGTTCCTGACAGGTCTCACCCGTGAACGCATGTAATAAGTGACTCGCTCGTGCAATGAAGTGTTAATTTGATATTCTTCAAAAAAATTAAATACCCTAGCAAATCTATGGCAAAATAAATTTTTGGGTTTAACCTGTGGTTAGTACGTAAGTACTTCCATTTATTTACTGTGGAGTACTGATAAAAGGTGAGCTATGAAATCGTTTACTTTTAAATCTTTACTTGAAAAACATGCTAAGATTCTAATATTTATTTATTCAGTCGAAAGATAATGAAAGGCAAATTATTTTTTAAAAATAGTGTCGTCCAACTCTATTTCGGTATTCTTCTAAATGAGGACGCAAATTTTCGGTAATTCTTTGACATAGTGTCCCTAAGATTTCTGGCGTTTTTTCTCGAATAGTTGATTTTAATTGAAGCAGTTTCGCTGGTTTTCGGGTGTGCAAACGATTCTTCAAATATCCACACAAAGAGAATCCTGCGGGGGATCAATTGGGACTCCTGGTTGACCACAACAGATCTCCTCTCTTGGAAATCAGTTTTTTATGATAACATTTCTTTAACCATCGGCAGAGACGTGTTAGAATGTCTGTGATTCCAGATATTCCATTAACATTCCCACATACTCAGTCGAGTTAACAGTAACCGCGCGGCAATGAGAGTCGTCAAAAAATTAATCATAATTATTCCTATGACCGAAATTGTCACCCATGCGGTTACCTTAAGAGAATGAAGGGACCTTTGATGTTTGGTCTTAGGATTTGGCTACTCTAATTACTGTAATTCTGTTTGCTGACGTACCTGTTTAGATGGAAGTAAGGTTCATCAGAAAACAAGATTTTAAAATTATATAAACGACCCAGCATTGTTTCTGCAAACGAATTGCGTAAATTTAAATCATTAAGGTTTAATTCCTGTACCAATTGCATCTTGAAGGGATGTAATTTTAAATTCATGATGGTGCAAGCTGGAACGTAATATTCCTAATTCATCTGAACGTTTGCGCGTCGATAAAACTGGATCACGTTGAACTGAAGCTGAAACTTTCTGTATGTTCTCCTCAATTCTGGAAGTTCGTGGGCCTCCGGTTGGTTCCGAATTCAATGTCGATCCTGCCTCGTCAAACTTCTTCACTGATTTTTTAATCAACATTCCACTCCGATACTGATTTAAGTCAAGCAAATTGTACTCCAACGAAATAAACGTCAAACAGTAACGAGAGAACCACGGTTTATGTAAAAATGCTTCACTCAAAATGCGCTCTGCGGCCCCGCGAACCAATCCATTGCAACTAACTACTGACCCTTCCCTTCAGTTTGCATGGGAAATTTTAGTTAAAAGTAAATTGATTCGTAGTCCACTCCATACATAATTAATAAGAATGTTGTAAATATTAAATTCCCCGTACTCCTTTTTTTTATTTCAAACACACGGATTAAAATGCACAAAATGTGAAATTTTAAGGTTATGGTAGTAAATAACACATGAAACGCTGCCACCTAAAAAAAAGTTCGTAACCATGCATCAACTAATGATTTTGGATTAATCCTGAACAATCGCAAGATTATTCAAAGATGAATCCAGGATTATACCGATTATGAGATGTATTATGGATTAGGTATACTTTCGATTTTCGATCCCGGATTAATTCTTCACTCTAGATACCACTCTTAGTGAAAAAGAAGACAAGCAGTAAAAATATTAATCGAGTTTTCATTCCTTGATCAGTGATTATGCAAAAAGTCGATAGATTTATTTCTTTAGAGATAGTATGGAAAATGTGATAAAAGTCAAAATAACACAAAAAACACGGAGAAGTTGGCATCTTTCAGCTATGGAGATGAATTTAAAATAAGTTTATGTTAACTTAGACCCAATTTTTCCTAATTATGAAAGAGTATATTTTTGTAGATATTTATTAAATACAACTATTTCTAACGTTTGCTTCCATCATCAGCATATAGAGTTTATAAGATAATTTTTAAAAAATTGAGATAATTATAATTATAATAATAAATTAAAAATAAAAGTGTATATTAGACATGTTTATTTGTTGATTCAAAAATTGGCATATATTTTTTGAAGAGCAACCCTCTCAAATTAGTACATTTTTGAAATGTGTGAGTAAATGAAGTCAGTTTAATATTTCTATTGATGAATATTATTTCCAACTTAATAATGAATAGAAAAATCACAACAGATATTTAAAAACAATGCCATGGTTAAGAGCACTGGGAAGCAAATGAACCATAAAATTAATGTAATAAAAGAGTTAGATGTAGGTATGATTAATAGATGTTGTAACTGCAAATGTTTTGAACTCTAACGATATAAACATAAACAATAAATATCATTATTTTAAAATACCAATGCTGCACTAAATCCTTTCTTTTAAGGGAATTTTCTGAATTAGCAATTTTAATTCCAATATTTAGAGATATTTCAAGATTAATTTATTTAGAAAATTGCCTGAATTTTCTATTAGTTTAAATGTAGTACATCTATTTTCTGTTTAATTTTATTTACATTAAACCAATATTAATATAAGCAATAAAATGTTATTCAAAGTTATAGAAAAAGCTTTTAATTTTAACTAAAAAATATTTGCAGTGGGGTTTATTTTAGTTCGTGTTTTTAGTTTAAAATGTGTACCGTCATTTTAAAAAGAGTATAAACATTTTAAATTATTAAAAATGAAGAAATATTGTCGTTATACTTTTTATGACTAAAAATATTAGCAGAGAAGAATATGATTTAATTATTAGGTTTAATTTCTATTCATATTGCTTCATAAATTTTGCCTATTAATAGGAGCAGTTAATTAAATGTCGGCTTAATTGATAATTAAAATTTTGGAATAGAATTAAAACTATAATCCGTGATAATTTATACTATTATTTATCACGGATTGTAACTATGCCTTGATATTATAAAGTTTATCATAAATATGTAAAGAAAACTGAACTAAATATTATAATTTATTATAACAATAAATGAATACTCCGTACAATATTGAAGTTTTCTAGTTTCAATTCTGCGTTGCTTTTGCAGTATTTTTTAAAAATAAGCATCAACTTAACTTTTATAAAATTGAACTAAAAGTAAAATCCTTAACCAAATGCCCTGACTACACATAAGAATTAATAGCTACTGGTTTATATACGAGGGTGTATCAAATGAAAACCTTAAAAGTGATATACATTTTATATTGTAACAAGAAAAAATCACATGTATCATTATTCGACGTAGTTTCCATGACGTTGGATGCATTCCACTGCTTCGGAAGTGCATGCATACCACGTTTAAAGAATTTGTTTGGTCATGGATGTAACCACTCGTGTACCGCGGTTTGAACTTCTTTGGCACTTCTGAAATGCTTACCCCCAACGCTTGTTTGAACGATCCGAACACATGGAAGGAAGTAGGGCGGAGCACTATGGAATATGATAGAACAAACGATGATCATAAATCAATTTCGTAGATATAGTGAAAGTGCTACTTATTTCATTTTATCGTAAAGTTAAAAT